>JAVQKC010048232.1:0-16237 GCA_036025475.1 Philypnodon macrostomus | reverse complement strand
GGCAATTCGTTTTTGAGTTATCGCGTTCACAGCTAGGATCTGCGGACGCGGATGCGGGCGCGGACGCGCACCGACGTGATTCCATAATATCGGCGACACGCTGTTTTCGCCGATATAATTAAATATAGACTAGCCCGGATGACTGTACTAAAATTCATAAGATTTTGCTTATGTTGATCAGGTTTAAAGTGCTCCAGGGCATTAATTAGTCAATTAATTAATTGTCAATATCATAGAAGTACCAAAATCAATCAATGCAACTGATCAGAAATTTTTTGAAAGATCTGGTAAAAACTTCTTCAGTTATTGTTTTCACAGTTAAGGGCATTAATTTATTAATTTACTTAATTAAGATTCATCATAGAATCCAGTTCGGCGTCTTTATGATATGCCACTGTGGACGGACGTGATTCCATAATATAGCCGAAACTCTCGTTTTGCCGATATAATAAATGGACACTACACAGACAGACAAATTGTAGCTGGAAATAAAGCAGAACATGATGTATTTTCCATTTAAAAAATTTGCATTAACCACCAAATAAGTAGCCTCAAAATACAGCTACACGCAAGTAATATCATTGTACAGTACACCAGTGTTTGGGTGTTTTATTTGATTATGGTTTAGCATACTACCATTGAGCTAAAGGCCATACGACTCACTTTCTTGATTTTTAGGTTTTAACGGACTAGAACCTATAAAGAATCTAGATAAAAAACAGTGTATGCTCAGATTTAATTGTCATTCACCACAAATTCTACTATTAAAGTTGAATTACAAAAATGTAACTGACTGTTAAATCATTGACATTTGTACATCATAAACCTGTCCCAGTGGTATCTTTGGATTTTAGTTTAAAATGTTATGTGTGCTGTTGGTATTAATGGATGACTGAATGACCGTTTTCCGTTTACATTTGGCTATTATTATTTTGTGATGTCCGTGTTATAAGAAAAGTGAATATATAAAATAAGTATGTATTCAACCAATAATATATTGTTTGTTGATAAGGACTCAGGGTCACAAATGGCTTTGCTGACATTAAGAACAAAATTACTCACATTTACCCATTTCCCAAGGTATTGAAAAAGTGATACTTCTACAAAGGTTTTGACTACATACTGTTTTTCATGTGCTCTACGATCAGTAGACTTCCTTTTCTTTGTCAAATGCATATAGCATCATAACCAGGTCCTTAGGTCCTTACATAATTGTTCTTTCTGTTCAGCATCTTGGTCAATACCATATGCTCTAAGAGGCTTACCTTCTCTTTGACAAGCCTTTGGAGGCCATAGTATAGTTACTATACAAATCTACCACTGGATATTAGCATTTACAGGAGCCATACTCACAGAGATGGTATATGATGATCTCTTAATCAAAAATCTTTAAACCAGACCCAAATAATGCAATTTGATGTTGACAAAAATACTGCATCTCCACATCTCTCGCCTTGAATATACAAGTATTTAATAGTCATTGTGCCTTCTAAATTTATGAACCAAAATGGGTAAAAGGTAGGTGCTGAACCCATGATTTCTGTATATTATCATGCTAAATATTAAGTGTGTTACAATTATTAGCCAATGACATTGAATGGAAAAAGGAAAGTTTGAGATTTGATTTGTGTCTTCATATTTGCAGCGTGCAGAACTATTTGCTTGACGCTTTCTGACTTGAAAACATTGATGTATGTCCTATTTGCATTTGATGGTCTCCCTCTTTTAGGATACCACACCACGTAACCTTGTCTCTGATATATTGTTTAATTGAATTATATGAAGCAATATCATTTAATTGATTTTAGTACATTGAAAAATTGTAGCATTTGTATATAGTGTGTATTATTAGTAAAGGTTATAGCTTAAAATTGAGGGATTTTGTATTTTAAGACTGTCATTCAGAGGTTCAAAGCGGTCGTTGCAGACAGCCATCTAGAACAGACAGCTTTTGTATTAGGCAACACACCCCCAAGATGTCACATTCACTGACTGAGGAAAAGCACGCTCCTCGCTATTCAGGATGGAGCCTTTTGTAAGCCACAAAAGCACTGGTTTCTTAGAAATGTATAGCTAAAATATTCCCCATGCGTACTGAACTGGATATAGAAAAACTAGCGTGTTAAAGGCAGCACCTCCCACCTACGACATGTCGCTGGAGCTTTACAGCGTTACGAGGTTGAGCGCTAAAATGTTCAACTTGGGCATGGTACGTAAACATAAGGAGGATCTGAGAGCTGCATTTGACATGGGTTTCATATCTATAAATATGAATAACATTTGATATGGATTATATTGCGTATGTAAATGCAGAGGCAACGCTTACACTGATATATTGAATATTACGAAAGCAGAGCACAACCTGAGACAAAAGCCCACTGCAGCCCCTACTGCCCTCAGTATGTTCCCCCTCCCCAGCGCCGAGCTAACCTAGCTGCTGGGGCTAACCAGCGCACTCCGCTAAGCCCCGACATTTTACTATGCACTCTCATGGGCGTTGAGTTCCTAAAAGACAAGTAAGCGTGTTTCCACTGTTGTACAAAAAGTAAGGAAGGTGTGTAACGCACGTGGTACAAGCCTATACCAAACCCACGCAAAATATTACATTCATTTCGCACGCACTTTACGTCAAGTTAGCTGAACTCTACATTAGCCTACGTGCTACACAACTTAGCCATATAGCTAACGTTAACTGGGATTTTAGTCCTTATGCTTAGAGGAAACGCAACAAGAAACCAACTTTAGCTCTTACCTTTAATCGGGGTTACGCGTCCCCTGGGTCTCATTCAGCTTCTGCTATGTGTGAATATTGCGCACTAAACAGAATAATTTCCTAAATACTGGAGGTTTACCGTAGCCTACGGCTGTGTGACGTTCATCGCTGGGTTTGAAAACATCAGCCGCTCGTCTCTGAGAAAAGCCCAGCAAAACACGCACGACTCTCTGTGATAGGAGCAGAGCGCACACGTGACCACACAAGCCCCACTGAGCTTAACTAGTCTCCGTCTGCTGGACCTACTGTAGATGGGGTCGTGCTGAACCCTTTTACCTACATTTTACAACATTAGGTGTATGTGCGCGTTATAGATCTCATGAATAATACGCGTGGCATCGTATCTCATCAAATGGTAAGGTCCCTGACATATGCTGGTGGTCTTTATTGTTTAAATTTAGACTGGACTGAGTGGAGGGAGAGCGCAGTAATGGGCGCCTGACGTCATCTTTTCCGCTGCTGTGTTGCGGTCAGTGGGAAGTTTCTAGAAGATCGTAGTTAGGGCTGAGCGGGGATTAGTGGTCGCTATCTTTTTGTGTGCATGCCTATATAATTTCCTACACTTTATCAGTGAGTCTACCTCGATAATTCTCTTCTATCCCGCCATTTCTTTATGACACTCTGATGTGAATTGGTTGCGCAGTGACATTTGCATCATACTGCCGCGTGTGCGCATGCGTCCTGGTGCATAATATATGTTGCGGAGCAGAGTTGAGATTCAGCAGAGGAGCGTGGAGTGGGGGAGGGGCACGGCGAGACAACACCAGCGGGCTGGAGCGTGGAGATGACAGTAGCATGGAGGCTTTATTATTAGGGCCATAGTATTAGACATATTTGCAGGTTAATGTTTTAGTGGAAGGGAAGAGCTTTTTCTGTTATGAACTGAACAAGCTTAACATTTTCTATAACATTCTTATTTTTATATTTACTGCATTCACCTTTAAATTGTTTACCAGGAAAATAATTTTATGAGATTCTAATTATTTGGTCTTTAAAGTATTGCAAAATGCATCAAGATTTAAAGGTGTTATTTGCAGGGTAGGCACAATTTATGTCCATAGAACTCCCATTCCCAATATATCTATTAAAGAATTAAATGTATAAATGCCTTACTAAACATTCACGCAGTGCTTAATAATAAATACACGTCTTTTGACCACAAACAGTACTTCTTGCAGTAAAGCTTATTTGATGTTGAAAGAGTGGCACACCTAGAGCATGTATATGAACGTTTTATTTACACATTAGATTAACATTACTGTATACAAGGCTCACAAACAGAAGCCATAAGTCATTACAAATCCGCTCTTACGCCAAAACCAGGTCCACTGGGCGGCCCTGTTAGAGAAGTCAATCCACCTGCAGGTTCGCAAGAGAAACGCCCACTCCTGCACAAAAGGAAAAAAAAAATTTGCAAGACAAAGCAATGCAATAAATCCATAGAATATGAAGATATGAGAAATTAAATAGTATAAAATTGTTCAATGAAAAATGTGTATTAACCTGGGTCCCGGAAGAGGGACTTTGCCTGCTTTAAGTTCATCAATTATATTCTCGATGTCTTTGGGCGTAAGGTCCTCCTGCAACAAAGTAGGCAAATGAAATGGAACTACTTATGTCGTTTATTTATAAAACAATGTTTTAGTCTTAAAGTGGAATTAGCAGAAATCAAAGAGCTGTTTGACGAAGGTTACTAAGGTTATCTGTACTATTCAAAATACAATTTTGGTGAATTATTATAACTCGTAGAATAGTGTAGTCTGAAAGGGTGGTTAATAAAAGGTGACCAGCAAGTCATCATTGTTTAATTTGGTAAATCACATTATATATAAAGTCTTTTCTGAGAAGGGTTATTACACACCATTTAGATATAATTTTTAACTCTACTCTTGAAACAAGCATTGCCCATTATATTTGCGAAAGACCAGAGAATACTACATAGTATACTAGGGCTGTAGTTGAGTAATTCCCAGCAGAACGATTAAAGGCAGTATTTCAAGGTGAAGGAGTTTGTCAGAGACAAACAAGTGTAAAATAGATTTGTAACAAATTATATAAAGAAAAGTAAACAATAAAATATATTTAACTTAATTCGTTAATTAATCTAAAAAGTATTAGTTATCTTGAATAAAAAATTCCCCCAAAAGTTATGGAGTATTAAACTACATCAGCTCTATTGATGCAGAGTGAATGCAACTAATCGACTAATACAATTTTAGTCGCTCCTTTACTGACCGATTAATCGACTAATACAATTTTAGTCACTCCCTCACTGACCGATTATTCGACTAATACAATTTTAGTCGCTCCCTCACTGACCGATTATTCGACTAATACGATTTTAGTCGCTCCCTCACTGACCAATTATTCGACTAATACAATTTTAGTCGCTCCCTCACTGACTAAAGCCTGTAAGCCTGTATAGCATACATCCTAAAAATATAATATTTAATTATTTATAATTTTTTCATTCACAGATGCTGATAACTCACATAATAGTTGTCGTTGATTTGGACCATGGGGGCATTTACACAGGCTCCCAGACACTCCACTTCTAGTAGCGTGAACATCTTATCTGGAGTAGTCTCACCTGCCTTGATACCTGTAAAAACAAAATCATATTGTGTTACTAAAACCACCAAAACATGTCATTTAAGCTACCACTTCGCATTACATTACATAGCTGTAAGAGTATAGGCATGGGACATAAAGTATAAGATCACAATAGCTGTTAGATAATGATAATCTGGTAGCTTAAATGACAAGGTGTTCTTGGGAACAGGCTATAGTTTTTCATAGTGACTTTCTCTTTCTATTGCTCTGGTTTTCACATTGGTATACTGATAATTTTGTTTAAATGCCTGCTCTGTATGCCTCTATCCCCAAGGCACAAAATAAAAAAAGATTGTTTCGTCTACATATTTGTGTCTTCATTGGTGTCTGGTTTTTGAAATGGAAAATGGCTCTCCTACCCAGTTTGTTTTGGATGGCCTCCAGGATGCTGTCTGAGTTGCAGAGCATGCACGGTGTAGTGGTGCAGATCTGAATGAAGTATTTTCCCACCGGCTGTCGCAGGAACATTGTATAGAAAGTAGCAACCTCATAGACTCTCATTGGAGGGATTTCCAGCACCTCAGCAACCTGCATGAAGATGGTTGAAAAAACTCAAACTAGTTTGTAGAAGAGAAAATGATACTAGTCACACAAACCACACTTCAACTGTTAAAATAAATACTAAATGATTCATTACATTTTTCACATACAGTATGTGGTTGATTGATAAGATTTTCAGTGCATGATATTTCAAAACACTACATATAATCATTTAAACTTTAATTTTACCTAAATACTGTCAATACATTATTTCTGGTGTGTACATCACTTACAGTTACCAATTTCAGCAAAGCAAAATGTGCTTAATCTTGGAGGCTCAGTTAGTGTTTGGTTTAAGACTGATTCTAAACTCATGGGCGAGGGTCCACTAAAGGGGTTATGAGGATGAAAACAATAGTTTATGTTGTACATAAAATCATAAAAACAGATAACAAAAGATTACTAGGGTCAAAATAAAATGATCAGTGATAAAATTCAGTTCAACTATCCACTCAGTTAAGAACCAATGTCTAAGACAAGTTACATACATATTTATTTATTTTCATTGTTATATTAGTAGTATAAAAACACCAGAGTCCTGTACCTTATTCATAGCAGAGATGGGGAGCCATCCGTGTTGCCTCTGAGCTAAATCCAGCACAGGAATAGTGGCTGCTTGCTTGTGTCCAACTGGATAATTTGCAATGATGGCCTCAATTCTCTACAGAGACAAACACATCTTTAAAATCTCTTCATTTCAAACAAAATTTCAAAAGTCAAGTTACAACAATGTGTATGATGGAATTGTGAATTATTAATATACAAACTACCATTAAATTAAGCGTTTCTACCTGTTTGTTCTCCTCTGTAAATTCAAAAGGAGTGTCAGAGTTGTTGTCTGGTGTGTCTCTGTGCTAAAATAGGGAAAAATACAAACATTAAGCAAATGCACTTTATAAATAATTACGTTAGTAAAAGAAATATGATTACAACGGGATTTTAACATTTCAAATTAATTACTTGCGCACACTGCCCTCTGGTGAGAAAAAAGTACAATAACTTTCATAACATTCTCAGCATTGCCACGTTACAAAAAACCTTCATAGTGGCAGTGAACTTGTTTTTATCAATGGCAGGTCTTTTTACATTGTCTTGAGATTTTGAAACCATGGAGCTTTTCCATCACATAAAAATATCACTTTAACAATGGTTTTAATTAGAGCCTAGACAGCTGCCTGGAGCTAAAAAAGACTATGCATGTAAACTGGTATCTTGGGGTTAATTACTGTAAGAATAAGCTACATCTTGATCATAACAAGCCATAGTTTTGTCTGTCCATCTGTGTGGACATTTGGACCATGAAGATACAATATTAGCAGTAACTAAAATTGAATACTTACATGTCAATAAATATACATGTATAAGTGTCACAATGTGATATGATATATGGGAGTAGGTAGTTTATGGGTTCTAACTTAAATAGTAATTTAAGACCTGGAGCAACCAAGGAAAAGCTTACCACAAAGATGCCACCAGCCCCAGCTCGTGCAGCAGACCGATGGAGACCTCTGACCTGTCGGGCCTAAAGACACAAACATGGGTAAGCTATACAAGCACTGTTTCAAAGAATTTAATCATAGCAAAAACAACAACTTTATATTGATTATTTTGGTGATTTATAACTTTATAAATAGCGAATAATAAAATAATTATATTATTCTTAGAACATAAATAAAGAAAAATAATATACAATGAGATAAACTAAATAAAGATAAATAATGTCAGTTGTTAATTTCTTCTTAATGCAGTGTCCCTATAACACATATTATATGCATGACTGCAAAAGGTAACATAGATTTTATTCAATACATCATATGCATTAAATAAATATGAACATAGTTTGTGTAGCCTATAAAGGACCAACATTATTATATTTAATGATTTCAGAATAATAGCCGATGATGTAAACACCGTTAGGTTACGTGTTCCAAAACCGGTGTAATAACGTGGACAGAATACTTCTAAAAGTAACTGACCATTAGAAAATAAAATGTTCCAATGAGATCAAGATGATTAGGTATTTGCATTCATAAAGAGAAACATCTGAAACCTCGTCAAGTTTTTGACAGCGTTAAGCCCCATGCTAACTTGCTCGATGCTAGTTAGCTTAGCGGCCTGCTTCCCCGCTTGTCCTTGTGAGAAGTCATCACATTTCCATTCAGGATTATGAGCAATACTAGTTAACAGTCATTGCAATTATACACAAGCATTTTATCCATACCGTCTGTGACACGACAGACCGGACAGCAGCTGCTAAAAACATCTTGAAGGTGTAGTTTTGGCCCGATGGGTTAGCTCTGGTGCGCGACAGCAGCGGCAGACATCGACATGAGCGGCTCGACACTGGATTAAGAGGGTCTGAGGAGAAATACAATGTGACAGGGAAACTCGGTCGATCCCAGAGAGAAACATGATCACAAAAACAAACCCAGATCCAGCCCAGTCTGCAGACATGCAAGGTATGTAACTAGGGGGTTGCTAAATCGGCTGCTTTTCACGTTTCACGTCGTCTATAAAGAAAAGTAGATAAGAAGAGAGTCAACAACCACAGCTATATAAGGGTAGATTATTTTATTTTATGGGGGATGCAAAATACACACAAATATAGGGTACATATGCTCAATTTACTACAGCATTCATGGCAATTAGTAATTATACTACTACAATTATATTAGTTGACTATGAGGATTCCTTTAAAATATTTCTTGTAATATCAAGTTATAAACATCAAAGCAACGTAAATGAATAACATGAACTTCAGTATGAAAGTCATGAAGCCTAGACAGTAGACTAAAGAACAGAGTAGAGAGGGGGATTTGCATTCTTTTATAGTATACAGGAGAAGGTTGTAGGCCTATATCATATGTCCACCATTGAACCTATTATGTACACAGCCATTATAGTAATAATAATAGTCTGATTCTTTTTCAGGCATTGTTTATGTATATTGTATTAGAATTGAACACACAATAAATAGTATTAAGCCAGAGTAGGATCATGCCATAAAAATATGCTATACAATTTTTGTATTTTTTGGCTGTAGGAGGTTTAGTGTAGGCATCTAGAATCTTGTAATATTATTTTTTTCCCCAGCATTTCTTCTCCCTTTGTTCCTTTCATATTTTCACAGCTCTCATCACGGTCTGTCAGCTCCAAAACCCAGTATTTATCATTGGCATCCATCCCTGTTCCCACCCCTTTTCCTCTGCCTCCTTGCTTGGGATAATAATGCCATCAACAGGCCAGGGAGGGCTCACCCAATGAAAAAGTGGGAGTGCTGCACCCTTGGATCCTATTGGCTGCTCTGCCTCTAAGCAGACTCAGACAGATTAGAGGCGGGTCTTTATGCATGCTGAATTGTGTTGCCACTGTACACTAGGCCTCACATTTCCAAAACCAGGAGCAGGCAGACAGAGCAGCAGTAGCAGTGCATTTAATCTAGGCCATTTCTGCTGATGATATACACAATGGTTGTTCCCGATTCACAGGACAAAATGTACTACCCTCCTATTGACCTGCAGAGGGATGCCCATGTGCCAGATTTCAACTCATATTTGGGGCTCTACAAGAAGTCTATAGAAAATCCAGATGGTAAGTTTGTACTGTGCTTGGGTATTTATTCTAGATATTGAATACCAACATTGTGCACATAGTTTACCTGCACTCGCTCTCATGTGTAAATGCATGATACATTATATGTAAAATAGACTGTAGTTTTTAAGTTTTGAGGAGCAAATACATGTAACAGAGGCTTTTAAACTCTAAATGACTAATATTCTGGTTTAAAAGTCACATTGAGGAGCTTGACTTGTGGTGGTAAGGTCTGGTGGTGTGTACAAATGAGGAAATGAGTAAAAAGTAGTCATATGGTGCAGGAAATAATGTAATTTTTAAGACCTTACATACAAGCAGCAAAAGCAGTAGTTAAGTTAAGTGCTTATACATAAGAGTGAGCCTGTCTCCAAGAGAGTACACTTTCTTAAGGGAATATTTACCTTTGTCAACTTCACTAAATAGCCTGTATTTGGGCAGGCAGTGGTTCAGTGGGTAGGCACTCGCCCTTCAACCACAGGGTCGGTGGTTCGAGTCCCCGTCCAGGCACATGCTGTCGTTGTGTCCCTGGGCAAGACACTTAACCCACATTGCCTATGAATGAATGTGGCAAGGTCGCCATTGTAAATGAGAATTGGTTCTCAATTGGCTTGGTTAAATAAAGAATAAATAAATTAGAAAGCCCTTAGTTGACGTCAATAACAATATAATTAGTAACACATTATCTCTTAAATACTTAAGGGGCATGCCAGAATGCCTGGACAGCATTGCTAGAGGACTTTGTTGTTGTGAAAACACTGAACAAGGCCAAGCCAGTTTTCGTTTTTTAATATATATATACGTATATATTTTCCAGCGTTCTGGAAAGACGTAGCCGATGAGTTCTTTTGGAAGAAGCCTGCCACCGGACCAATGCTTCAATACAACTTTGACGTGACGAAAGGAAGCATCTATGTCAAATGCTTGGAGGGAGCCAAGACCAACATGTGCTATAATGTCCTGGATAGACATGTGAAAGAGGGGAATCTGGGAGAGAAAGTGGCCTACTACTGGTAAGCTCTGCACACAGGGTCAGATCAGTACGACTGTAAATTAGACATGCTTCCCGACACTATGTCAGGTATTCAAAGTAAATAGCAACTGCTGTGTCCTCTGCGCTGTCCCCACTTCACCAAAATACATTCTAAAGGCCCGTCCCATAGTGTCCTTGGTTAATTGTAGTGATTCTCAACTGCTGTGATAAAATTATAGCTTTAATGTTGAGCTTCTCTGAGCCATTGTTTCATTTACATGCATTACATTAGTGTGGCAGATAAAAAAAAAAACTGTAGTAAAGATACATCAACTTTGGTTCTGTAAAAAGTGGGGCACAATACAAAAATATCTGGGATAAAATTAGGTCCCACAGCTATATACCGAAAGATAAACAGTATAAGATTGTCTGGCCGTAAAGTAAAGCCATACTTACCATTATGCTACTAGTGAGTAATAGTTGCTTTGTAAACTGGGAAAATACCAAATTACAGCAAGCTAAGCAGCGGCACGCACAGTCCTTCCAATGTTTGCACTAAAACAAAGGTCTTATGCAATGCCCTGTTAGTGTTTCGCATGTCCTTTTCAAAGACAGTATTGAAAAGTATATACTGTAGTTACTAATTACATTGTTATATTGGATTGATTAAAAACTGGTGCAGAAAGATATAACACTTATCTATTAAAATGTACAAATGGGTAAGCAGCACAAGGTTTGACTATCTTGGTGATAGTATGTATAACTAAACGGTACAAATAAAAACACAGAGGTGGTTTTACTAACTAGTTTGATGTAAGTGATGCAGTTTATAGTATTGAAGAAATACTTTTCCCAATGCAACATAAAGTCACAATATATGGTAGAACTAGAAATTCACATCTGTTAAGGCTTTGGCACTGTCTATTTTTAATAATAAGAAATGATATTGTGCATGTCATTGAGGGCTAATCCTCCTCAGGCACCTGTTGCATTTATTATTGCTCTGTTTCATCATTTCACCATTCCCGGGCTGGCTCTCAGGTCAATGGCAGGTGGGTACTGAGGTTTTGGCTCCTGTCCGCCCACAGAGGAGACCTGTTTGTACTGGTCAGAGCAAATACCTTTTACAAGCTTTGTCCTGACAGTTGTCCAAATCCAGTACTGACCAACTACAAGTATGCTGCATCCTCAATGGACCTGCTGAACTTTGTAAATCAAGGACATGTTCATTTTGCAATAGCAGAACGTTCCTCCCATTATGTACATTGAAACTAAGATGTAATATTTGGATGGATGGAACACATGTTGTAAAGGCTGTGGTATTTTCTATTCTTGAAAACTGCAGCAAAATTACCATGTGAACTCAAGTCTTCTTTTTCTCTAATTTTAGGGAAGGAAACTCCCCCGACCATCACATGGTCATCACCTACCGCCAACTGCTGAGTCAAGTCTGCAAATGTGCCAATGTCCTGAGGAGAATGGGTAATACCAGACATGAAATCTACAGCATGTACATCTAAATCACAACAAATCAAAACAGAGACAGAGGTGGTGACATAATTCAAAAAGTATATTTCCTCTTTTAAAATGCATGAATATTTTAATATTAGCCTTCAACCAGAAGTGCACTGACCAGTACAGCAGTGCAGCACCTACAGTATGTACAGTATGCATGCACAGTACAAGGTCAATACAATAGACGTGATTTAAAGTAGGCTAACTATAGTGTGGTGCATGTACAGTATGAAGCATGTAGCTATGAACTTACATATAAAGCCACAAGTACAATGGATTATGCAATTAAGTGTATATATGTGGCTATGGAATTCACATTAGTTATGTATTAGCCTGACTAGCCAAGTCAAGTCAAACATTACAGCACATTTAAAACAAACTTAGATGAGAAAAGTGCTGTGCAAACTACATATCTATTCCACAGCCATAAATACACACAGTCATTAAAATGCAGGTATAAGGTAATAAAGGCAATAGAAAGCACTCAGCCAGTGCAGACCTCCGCCAAGGTAGCTATTTTCTCTTTTATGCACCTGTTGCAGCCACAGCTGTGGGACTGCAGCAGCTACATCCAAGTTTTTCCAGCCACGCCAGATGACATTGTTTTATTAGGCTATTGTTGTTGTTTCTATGGTTTTATTAACCTCTCACTGTATGAAGATGATTTGAATGATTTTGAATTATCGTCATTATTAGAAACAAAGAAAGACAAGCCACTGGTTTGTATTTTTTTGTGCAGTCCCACAGAAGGTTCTATGTAGAACAGTATATTTTAGGAGTGCATATTAACTACCTTGGCGGAGGTCTACGCTGTCCTAGTGCTTTCTAGTGTACATCTGCAAAGGACTGAGCGGAGAGGTAGGTGTTGAATTTCACATTAGGGGTGAGGGGGGAGAGAGGCTCTCTGACAAGAGAAGCCCACCAGAGCCAAGAGAAGGTGCCATACTTTGAAATAATCCTACATCCAAACCGTGACCGGGTCAGTCCCAAAATATAATCACTTCTTCCTCGTGTCATTCCTCAGCTTCCCTGAAAATTTCATCCAAATCCGTTCAGTAGTTTTTTTGTAAAGTTGCTTAAAGACACACACGCACACAAACAGAATGCACAATGTGTTACCAGCCTGATATATTTTCTTCAACAAAGAATGAGTTGGTTTCTTACAGGGCAGAAAAAATAAACTGATACTAATATTATGTTAAACTCAATCTGAATTCATATGAATTGACATTGTATAGCCCTGTCCATATACTGTATAATCAATAGTGTGCAATTTAAATATGCTGAGTAACTTGCTTCCACCATTAGATATTCTCACTTGTATTGTTATATTACTCATGCTGTGAGGCAGCAGAGATCAAACAGTCCTACACTTCCTAGAATAAACATGTGGTTATAAATTGCTCTGTAACTCATCACTGTGGCTCCAGATATAGCTTGTGTTGATGGTTATCCACTAAGTGCATGTGCTTGTGTCGTGATTCAGGCGTGAAGAAGGGAGACCGTGTGTCCATTTACCTCCCCATGGTCCCAGAGCTAGTCTACACCATGTTGGCCTGTGCACGGATAGGAGCAGTGCACTCTGTAGTGGTAAGTTAATGTTATTGAAAAGTCAAATCAACATAATACTATTGGTATTTATAATATTGTACTTCAATATAGAATTGTCTTTTCACATGCATTATCTGCTATGCTTATTGTGGATAGAAATGATGGGGGCTAGAGCTTATCCCAGCTTAATTAATTATAGGCCTTTTAGATTTGAAGAGTCATCTTTGGAAGCTGTGGAGAACCCCAATAACACAGTGGACATGCATTGTGTGGTAACCTTTAATCTCCCATAGTATTACAATATAAAAATACATATGTAATGTATATTAGATCATGCTTAATTCAGCAATTCATAAATGGAGCTCCACAATTAACTGAATCTACACACTACACAAGACTTTAACTTTAAAGCAAATATTAAGCAAATAAAATAGTTGAATTTAACCAGCATTTGCATAAGGCTTCTTTCACATGTTCCCGCCAGTGAGACAGTGATGTTTACTATTTTGACCCCATTTGTCACAGAAAATACCTGCTATTGCCTCTGCCCTACTCTTGACATATCAGCCGGTTTGTGTGAGAATTGGCAGCACCTGCTTTAAATAAATGGGTCAGTCCTTTACTGGCTGTGCTCAGTGTTCAGAATCAACTCCAACCCCACTTAAGCCAAATAGTTCTTAAAACATCTGATAAAAATAGCTGCTGGGGGCTTTATTGGGGCTTTCTTTTTATGGTATGAACTAAAAGTGCTTAGTCACTGTGGGACATTCCCAACCCCCAAAACTGCTATCATAAATGATAAATAAAAAAACTCTACTGTAATTAATGGTTCACATTATAGTTATAAAGCTAAGTCTTACTCTCATTCACTGACATTTGTCCAAGGACGCAGTGACCTGAATTCTGTCAGTGTCTCAGTAACTTTACACTGTAGAGTCCAACCTGACAGCACGCGAGCACAGACAGTATAGTGAGTATAGTGCAAATGTTTAAGGCTGACATAATGGGAAATACCATAATTTATTTTGTTATCAAATAAAGAATGTCTTGGATAATGATGAGTTTATAAAGGACTTATTCACAACATTATAACATGTATCACCAGCTTTGGCCATTGTCCATTATCTCTAAATTCACAATCATTTATTCAATTTATTGCAATTATTTTGTCTTATCCTTTCTGTGAAATAGCTGAATATCCTATAGGATTTCTGTTGCCACCATTTCTTTCCATTGCTGACAAGCTCTTTAAAACATAGTATATAATTCTAGTTTTAATTATCATTGATACCTATTGCAATTCATTGAAACACTTGATTATGGCCTTGCACATGTTTAATGTATTTGTGTCTTGTTCATCTGTAGTTTGCAGGTTTCTCTTCTGAATCCTTGTGTGAGAGGATCATAGACGCTCAGAGCTGTGTCCTGGTCACAGCAGGTAAATATTGTCAGTATATCTTTCAACACATACTTAGTAACCAGAAAAATCAGCCTGGCCAAATTCCTGAAATGAACTGAAATGGGTCCAACTCGAATGAAAAGGGAACAATCTATAGTTGGAATATGATAGATCAGTGGTTCTCAAACTGTGGTACAGGACCTCTGCTGGTACTCGTGGTACTCAGAAGTCTTTTGCGATTCCACTCTCTGAATGTTAGGTTTAGTAATAGTCTTGGTTTAGTCTTGGTTTAGTCTTGGTTCAGTTAGGCTATGGTTTAGAGATCATAATAAATTCAATCCTGGTTTAGACCCTTTTATACTTGGTTCAGTTTTTATGTTGGCAAAGTTGGTTGAGTCCTGGTTTAGCTCACTGTTTAGTCTGCACTCTGTAATGCATTTTTTTGCATCAATAGCTATTTTATTCCTAGATTCAGACCCGGGTTAGTCCAGATTTATCATTATCTTAGTCAAGTAGAATGGTTTCTGAAGTACCTTAAAGAATCAGATATCTGACCCCGTTCTATGATGTAAAGTAGGTAATCTGGGCTGTTTATGTTTTAACAATTTCTTATTATAGGAAACTTCCAGACTACAGTGTTAAATGTGAAATGATTAAATGACCTGTTGCCTTTCTCTGTTAGTTATTGTATGTGCACATTTTATATTTTACAGATGGCGTTTATCGAGGAGAGAAGCTGATCAACCTGAAGCAGATTGTGGATGAGGCTCTAGAGAGGTGCAGAGAGAAGTAAGTCCTTTTATTTACACTGTTATGACTCACACTCAAAGCCCGCTCCATATCAGCTACGGACAGAGAGAGAGGAGGAGACCTACTGTTGTTTCCATGGTAAGGGGTTACCAAGGAAACATAGCAACCGGAGACGGATGTGAAACATTGGTCAGTTCAGACATTCATCATTCATTATATCGAAGAAAACAGCGTGTCGCCGATATAATATTATGAAATCACGTCGGTGTTCGTCCGCGCCCGCGTCTGCAGATCCTAGCTGTGAACGCGATAACCCAAAATCGAATTGCCGGATCAGTTTCAACATTTGCACACAGGTACATACCATAAAGACGCCGAACTGTGTCGATTTGGGTACTTGGTACCAGGTTAGAGCCTAATCGGGCAAAGTATGTGCACGTTAGAGGCTGTCAAATATACCTGACCTCCCAAATTCAATTTAAAATGGCCGACTTCCTGTTTGTTGTAGGGTGGGGTCATAATAATATTTTAT
>JAVQKC010048229.1:0-10313 GCA_036025475.1 Philypnodon macrostomus | reverse complement strand
AACATGGGGAAATCAGATAATGCATGGTAATGGTAATATAACCACAGTGGAACAGAAGGACCTTCAGGATCATTTAGGTGTCACATTGGTTCTTAGGCATATCATGACAGATATATAGGGCATGTATTATGATTTGGACCAGTCTAGTATGTGTTTTTGCATTCACACTACACCGTATGCATGTCCTGGGCGCTCATATTTTAAACCCGCAGTGCACAAGAGTCAGCTCGTTAAGGGCCTGCCTCTAACCACTGTCCTCCAGGTAATAGATGGAGCCCATTCCCAGTGTTCATGTACTTGATGTCCTCCCAGTGGGCAGTGCTGCTAACATAGGGTTGTGCATGTGTTATGTTTACAAAATGGGGTTAGACTATTTATGCAGGAAAAAGGCAAGGAACAACATGAATAGCTGAGCATGACAATGTAAAGAAATGCAATCACCTAGAAGGATATCTGGCTTTAGGATGCATTGGACAGAAAGAAACCTAAACCAGGACTAAACCAGGATTAAGAACTTAACTAATACACTACACTGCAAACAAAAAAGAGATTAGAATTGATTACAGAATTACAATGAAACAACTAAAAATAATCTAGGTCTATTATGTCTTAAGGACTTAATGTTAGTTTAATTAATTTTCTTATTTCTGACTGGTTTTAATCTACTTATTTATTTCAAGTTCATTTATCTCCCAACGGAATAAGAAAACTGCACTCTGGCAGATAATTTTGCGTTAAATAAGAAATAAACCAGTCAGAAATGTCTCAAAACAGGTCAAATAATCAAATTAGTCAAAAGTTTTTTAGTCAATTTCTGAATTGTAGATCTAAACCAGTTCTATATAAGGTCTACACCAGATCTAAAACAGGTCTAAACTCATCCAGGACTAAACTGTGTATAAACTAGTGCTAAATCAAATCCAATCCAGGACTAAACCAGAACTAAATCGAGTCTAATCCAGGAGCTAACTAAATCTGAACCAGTTCTAAACAAGGTATAAACTAGAACTCAACCAGATCTAAAACAGGTCTAAAGAAATCAGTCAAGCCTGATCCAGGACTAAACCAGAACTAAATCAGGTCTAATCCACTTCTACATTGTGTAGGTCGAAACAAGTTCGAAATTAAGTTATCCAGGACTAAATCCAATCTAACCAGAACTGATCCAGTTGTAAATCAGGTTTAATCCAGAACAAACCCAGTTCTGAATCAGTTCTGAATCCAAAACCAGAACTAAACCAGGTCCAAACAGAAGCAAACAAAGTCTAAACTAAATCATGGTGTCAACTAAAACTAACTTATCAGTGATCTTCTACCAGAGCAGGACTAAAATAGTATTCAAAACTATTTCCACCTGAGACAAATTGAACATCTAAACCTTCCCAAGTATCATCAGTGGCGCCCCGTCCCACAGTTTGAGAACCAATGCCCTAAATGAACTTGGGCATCTTGCTGCCACAGGAAAAGCTGAATTGGCGATGCGGGTCACGGGTGTCACCTCTAAATTTGAGAAGCAGACCTTACTAATACCTGGGCGCGTGTCATTGTCACAGAGGTGTGTTACCACGGTGACCTTTGATGGCTCCTTCCTCCCTGTGTGATAACAGGAAGTGGTGAGGGGTGCATACTGATGACAGGTGAGGGGTTATGGAGAGGCATGGTTAAGACTATTCATTCAGACACATACATTGATGTCATCTTTATTTGTATTTGTATGCATGTTGTCAAGTCTCTTAGAGGCTATAAAGGCTGTAAAAAATGAAAACACTTTGGTTTCAATGTATTATCAAACTGGCTTCTGGAGTTAGTACTTTTTGCACAACAACAGGTTAATATTGGTCATCTAGGTTATATAGACCGATCTGATTTTGAGTTGCTGACCATCATTCTAGTTGTTGCTGATATTCTAATATTGTCTGTTGATATTCTGGCCCTAACCCTTAACCAGAGACGGGGACCAATATAACAAACTAACCATGGCCCTGGCCCTAACCCTAACCAGTTCAAATCCTGCCAAAACCAACAATGTTAATAGGTCATAGGTTTGCAGGCTAAATAGGTTTGTGACCAAATAAGCAAATAATCTATTTCCCAAAAAAGTGCCTTTTATCAGTATATACCATACCTGTACACCGTAAGCTTACATTTGAGTAAAATAAAAGCTGTCTATGAACAAAAATGGTGCAGGTAGACTTTAGTGTAAGCCTAAATAGATCCCCATAGCGGGTCTGCGGAGGTTAAATGATCAAATATGAACCTGGGGCGAATCATGCTTTCTGAACATTTTTACCAATCTCTCAAACAATATCTTCCATCACATCTGCAGGCGCTTTGTTCACCGCCATATCCCTCACATCCAACGTGAACTTTACAACAAAGTCTCCAGCCTTGTCTGATTATCTTTTTTCGATTGGTTACAGAGGGAAGCGATAAAACTCCCAGCATGAATAGTTATCGCCGCTTTAGTTTGCAAATCTAAAAAGGAAAAAAAAAGTTTCTTGTGGGGAACTTTTTTTAAGCTTTTATGCTAAGAAAAGTCTGACCTAGCTACGTGCACTTACCCGTCGCATTGAGTGAGAAGATTATGAATTACTAATAGGCGAAACATAGCTGGGATTTTTCTAGGTTTTAGAATTGAATCGTCTTTTGTAGCTCCTGCGAGTACGTCAGCAGATACAGAACAAATGCATTCAGGTGAATGTATTTTTGGAGGTTGGGTTTGTTGATGAAATAGCACCTTCCTGGCGGATAAAGGAAGGCACTGTGAAAAGCAAGAAAAGGCTTTCTCTTAACACACATGTAGACTACAGCTTAAAACAGACTCTATTATATTATTTAGATATGGGGATGATTCACAGATTTGAGCTTTTTTGAGGGCATTTTACCCTGTGAGAAAACTGCACCAAGATCTGCACTTCACTGATGCGGTCCTAACAAGTGTCAAGTGGCTGAAGGTTTGTGGATTTGTCAGTTCATACTACGGTTATCTCCTTGAGCAAGACACTTCACTAAACAGTTCAGACAGTGCTGTATGAGTGCTTATGAGTGTTCAAATGCACTATTAGTGAATTTGAACTAATGTGTGGGACAGACATTAAAGAGTAATGGACTCTTTGGTGACTTTTAAAACATTACTGTACACATTTTCAAATAAATAAAAAAGTACATGTTTGGGTCTTCAATACCGCTGTGGCGAACTGTCAGGAGCAGTGGGTGACCGCAGTGCAGCACCTGGGGACCCTTGTCCAGATCTTGAGCCAGATGTTGGTTGGGACCTAGCTGGAGCATTAGCCTATAGCATATGTTGAAGGGGGTGAAAAAACACTAAGAGACAAGAAGAAACATGCATACTCCACAGAAACTAGACTGAGTGCCTTTGCATGTTCATTGAATACTCTGATCATAATATAAACACATACCTTAATCAGAGTATATAAAAAACACCTTAATCACATTATTGCCAAAGTTACCGCTAGCTTTTTGACTGAAAAAACGTGTATTTTGCAAGATAAAACACGTGTCAGCGACGTGCCTCTTAGCAAAACAAGCTAGCGGTTATTAGCAACAGCTGTGTCCGGTTTAAGAGGCGTTAGATGGCTCAGTCACAGGCAGCATTATATTACACTAATCACTGGTCAAATAGTGAACGTATAAAGCATGTTGTAGAAATGTAGCACAGAGGCGTATCATCGACAGCACAATGGGACTAAATGTGAGACAGGAAGTGCACTGTTCGCACTAGCGTTAGCTTTATACCTCCTGCTACATACAAGGATTTACTGTCGTCTTTTCACAAAGTATTGACAAATTGGCAACGTAATCATATATTTTATATCTTATACATTATCTCATACTGTTATAGCACAATATTTTAAAACTCTAGCTTAATCTGATTATGCTTTTATCATAACTGGTTTTGGAACCAGCTGCACATGTAATCAGAGTTTATTTTATGAGCTTAGTCTGATTATGGACAGTAATTATGTGCCATCATGTAAACGCTGTCTGTGTCATATATAGCTTCAAAAAAATACAAAATCATATTAAATGTATTTTTCGAATTTACAGCACATGAAACATTGTGGCACATAAAGGTGAAGCAGCCATAAACGTTTTAACTTGACGTACCACAAACATTCCCGCCTTTCTGTTCTTGTTAAAAGCTTGTGTAGATCTCAAAAGCTCCTCCAGTGCTGTTTTTAATCAACGCACTCTATTCACAACAGCATTAGAAGGTGAAATACTTAGTTGTTCAAATCACTTCAACAACATGCATTAGGGGACACAAACTAAAGTAAATAAATGACACAGAAGCTTGTTAAGGCTTTCAGTACAGCAGACAGTGTGACAGAAGACAGAGGTGGGCTGTAATTATCAACATCATAATGGGACTTTGACTTTTTTACAATATTGACATCGTTTGTGTCCATTGTCAAGCCTCTGTACGCATTAGAAGAGCTTTTACAGTGTAGGATGTTGTGGTGGAGCTTATATTAGGTAAGCTAAAGTTATATGAAGACTTGATGACCAAATCTTTGTGTTCAGTTGATTCTGTGCTAGCCTATTGTATTATATTCAAAATAACTATAATAATAATAATGGATTGGATTTATATTGCACTTTTCAATGCCCAAGGCTTTTCTCAAAGCACTTTTTTTGTGGAACCATTATTCATTCAATCCACAGTCACACCTTATGGTGGTAAACTACTTATGTAGCCACAGCTGCCCTGGGACACACTGATGGAAGAGTGGCTGCATTTGGCTGACGGAAGATTGACGGAAGTTTGCGCCTATGGCCCTTCCGATCTCCGCCGAACACCAATCACACAACCACATTCATTCATAGGCAATGTGGGTTAAGTGTCTTGCCCAGGGACACAACAACAGTGTGCACTCGGACGGGGATTCAAACCGGCGACCCTCTGGTTGCACTCTTAAGCTATTGCACTCTTAAGCTGGGGACACAATTTTCCTAGATTCAAGATTTTGAAAAAACGGAGGATGACGACTGGTAAAGGCTTGCAACTGTAAAATCGGGCCAAAAATCGAGTCGTGTGTGGTTTAATATCAGAACAAAAGAGTGTAACGGTAGTGTTAGCACATTAGTTAGCTTTCCTTAGCATGCTAACAACAAGCTACTTTCAGAAATGACGGGATGGATGTATACAGCGCAAATGTGTTAATGTGTTTTCTGTTTCACCCGTCTCAGCCACTCTCCATTTCATGTGAGCACTAGGAATTTCATCTGACTGTCGGCTGAGCAACCTTTTTTATTTCAAATGCAGCGTCCCACAAATTGAGGCTGTGTCCCACATTTTGACTCATGTGCAAAACTACAGTCATTGAATAATAATAATTCTTGAAGCTGCATAGTTAATTTCAGAAAAGAAATAAGACCCAATGTCCCACATTGTCCCGCTTTGTCCCACATTTTGTCCAGCACAGGATTATACCTACATTAGTAACAGTATATGATCGTGCTTACTGATATATTTTGATGAAATCTAAAATATCACGGGCCGCAGGCTTGAATTTTCTGACATATTCAAATGCTTTTCTCACAATGCTTTTTTGCCTCATTTCACCAGCTCATTCTAAACCTTGCATCATATCCATGTGTGCACAGGTAAAAATGATATGCTGTGTAAGGTCCTTTTGTTTGCCAGGGCAGGTATTTCGAAGCCACATCCATCAGAAGCAGAAAATACCATGCCTATTTTCTCCAAAGGCCAGCTGTAAGCATAAAGCATCTGTCTCAAAGCTAAACATATCGCCGTTCACATTCTCAAATGTCACCAAAATGTGGAGTTTGACATGAAGTTTGTCCAAAGATGTTTGAAAAATAATCGTAAAGCCTTGAAGCAGGGTGAAGTGTAGCTTCAAAAATAATATTAACTTCTCAAAACACAATGCAAGGTGGCAGAGTAGTTAGCCCCTAAGAGAACTATGTCTATGGCTCAGTTACAGTCTGCATGTCCTTCCCGTGTTACTGTGGGTTCTCTCCCTTTCCTCCAATTGTCCAGAGATATGCATGTAGGAGAATTGGTGAATCGAAATGTCCCATAGTGAATGAATTTGAGCGTGAATGGTTGTCTTGTCAGTGCCTGTGTCAGCCCTGCAACTAACCATTGACCAATGTACAGGATGTATACTAGAGGGTCACTCCCACCCAGCTCCCGCAAAAAACCCTAATTAGATTTTTCACATAATTACTGGAGTAAGAGTAGAAAAATTGCTCAAGTACTGAGTAACTGTTTGAGTGTAATGTCAGATTATTTGTAAAAAGATTTTGATATTTTCAAAAGATAAACTAAAAACATAAATAATTTCAAAAATGAAGACACAAGGAACAGAATTTCCACATCATCAAATTTTTTCCACATAAAGCTGTTCTTACATGACACATAGAGGTGGGTAAAAGTACTGTTCGGTAAATCTACTCTATGGAGTACAATTAATTAAAAAAGTTACTCAAGTAACTGTAACTGAGTAAATGTAACTGAGTACAACCCACCTCTGGTTCTTTCCTTGTAACTCTTGACTTTATGTTTTGTGTTTTGTAGTCGTCAAGTGAAAGTTGAAGCAGCCATTTATCCTTTAGCCTTGGTTCGGCCCGAGACGCTGTGACCAAACGCCCCACAGGCAGCCATACATCAGCGCGTATACGGATAGGCCTCCTCCACCGGTGACTGATGACTAAGGGGGCAGTAAACAGCGATCTGAGGGGAAGAGCAGGCCTGGTTTGGGGGCATGGCGGGCTGACAGGAGGAAAATGGACCTGTGCTTGTTTGTTTTGCACTACATAAAAATATTCTGCAAGAATTCTCAAGAAAGACAAAAGTTAATCTGGCCACTTTATTTGGTAGACCTGCCTGTGATATATAATAAATATAATATAATATAATATAATATAATATAATATAATATAATATAATATAATATAATATAATATAATATAATATAATATAATAGTTCATAACCACGAGCATTGCATAAAGCTAATGGATTTAGTGCAGATTGTTATTTTATTGTATTTGTTAATTTTTTTTATTTTAACCATACTCATCTCATCTACATACTTTTTTTTTAGTCTGCAACCTGGCAACCAGCCCCCACACCGACTGAATACCTCATTATAGTGGAATGTAATTTGCACAATGTAACTTTCACACTATATAATAGAATGAATTGGGAAAAATATATTATATCCAAAGAGTGGCAGTTCTGGGGGCGAAAAAATGCCTTGTTGATGATGCTTACATCAAGGTCCGCAGAGCTCTGAACAGGCAAGGTGACAGAACATGAAGCAGGTGGGCCACAGCAGCAAAAGACCACACAGGACCAATTTATTAGGTGCACTGTTTTGGTTTTTGTTTTTATTTTTGTGTTTGTTTTAATTTTAATTTTAATTTTAATTTTAATTTTAATTTTAATTTTAATTTTAATTTTAATTTTAATTTTAATTTTAATTTTTTTATTTTGTGTTTTTTATTTTTTTGCTTTTTTGATAGAGCAGTACTGCAACAGGAAACCAGGGAGACGAGCGTGGAGAGTGACATTTTGAGAAACTGCTATGAGCTGCATTTCAGCCCTTTACTATTTGTTTTTGTTTGTATTTGATTTTGTTGTTTGTTTGTTTCTCTCTGATTTGTTTTTGTTTGCTTTTTTTGTCCCTTTTTGCATCCCTGTCCTGAAAAGTAGTCAATTTTGTAGTCAAAATTATGTTTTATTTTCCCAGCCCTGTGTTGAATCATTCTTCACTCACCGCTCCACTGTATTTAATAGACTCTTGTTAAATAATTTTTGACTCAATTTTGGCTCTCTGCTCCTGTTATCTACTCCGAACCTAATGCCTTACACCGGGCTTGACATTATGAAGCGGTTAAAGGTATATCGAGGTTAATCAAATGGGATTCTTTATTGAAATACTAGCTAACCCTTTGCATAATTTATACACACACATGGAATAGGGCAATGATCTATACTGTATAAAATAGCGCCGTAAAGCATAGTAAAAATGGCAAATGCTTAGAAGATGTCTAGGGTCAGTGTCTGTGAGCTAAGCCTCTTAAATCAACAATGAGACAACTCTTCACTACAAAAGCCAGAAATGTGTGTAGAAGCTCATGTTAAAATGCATGCACTTGTATCCATAGAGCGAGCTTAATTGCAGCGCTTGTGACGCTGAGAAATGGTTTGCAGGTGCTACCCTCAAGATGAAATATTCAGGATTGGAGGAACTTCCACGCATATTGGTAGATTTAAATTGCCTATATCATTTAGGTAAACCCTGCGAATACCGGTTGTCCATTGTCCAGAATAGGCAGCAGTCTGCAATATGTACCTTTTCTGACTCAACCCTCTTTGTTTACGTTTGAGTTGTGTGACCCCATTTTGCTGTATTAAGTTGTAAACAATGAATTGGAGGCAAGCTGACCAGATGAGGTAGCCATACCTTGGCAATGGCCTTTCCAACCACTACCCACGACACATTCGTATACGCAAGTTGTGTGAAGTGTCTTGCTCAAGGACATAAAGACGGTATGAACCAGGCAGGTCTTGTGTAACATAAATGGGGTACTTGTTTGGAGGTTCTCTTTTTATTTTGTTTTATATTTATTCATATGTTTTGAAGTCTGCCCAGCAACACGCCCCCACTTTTGTTCTTATTTTTGTTCCCTTGTGGGTGGCGGTTCCTGTTAATACGTTTTTTTCTTTGGCAAGAGTTGACTTGATTTATTATTTTGATTCTATTGCACTCTCGCATTTCTAAGTACGGTAAAAGTGGCAACATTGGTGTCATTTACCGGTTAATATGTGGTGATCCCAGTTTCCAGCTAAGCCCAAACCAAACACAGCTTCACCGTCTCACTTCACTGGTGTCTGATGCGGATGTTTGATGAGTGGGACATATTTCGATTAATGACAGTTTGTAGAGTCAGTCGAGCCTAAAATCCCCGCTCAGTGGTTCTCAATGACTGGGTTTAGTCCCGGTTTGGCATTGCTTCTGTTTCTCATTGCCATCGTGAATGTTTGGCTTTAGGCTTTAGGCGGGGGTGACATTGAGCAGCTGTGGCCAATCAGAAAGGACACAGTCAGTTTTTCATTTTTTATTTACAAATCAATCATCTCCACAGGGGGGTGCTTTACTGAGCAGGATATGTTAAAATAGGATTGAAAAAGGCCTAATGTCTTGCAGAATATCTTGGTGAACATAAATAAGGCTGTACGAGACAACACTATAATCATCATTGGGCACAATTTTGGCAAATAAAAAATTATTGTTTCTTTTTGGCTTTATTTATAGGACAGTAGAGACAGGAAACCAGGGAGAAGAGCTCAAACTCACAATGCTGGGACGAGCATTTCAAGCTCTGAATATGGGCCGCGTGCTCTACCGACTGAGCTAAACTGCCGTACCACCCTTATCCATATCTTGAGCCAGGATCTTGGTCAGGATGTACCTATAACTGGAGAATTGGCCTGTATTAGGATGATAAAACTTCAGGAAACCCATCCAGACACAGGGAGAACGGACACACTCCACTAAAGTCTCAGGATCTTGCTGTGTTAACCACTTGAGAGTCAAACTAAATATTTTGTATTTGTTGGCCAAAGGGTTTTTTGTCAAGGGAGTCATCTTTTTATGTCATTTGTTTTTGATATTATCTTTTTTGCCATATCTCTACCTTCTGTCACTATTGAAACCCCTTGGCGCAGGTGTATTCATGTGTGTGGGCGTACCTTTGCTTTATGACTATTACAGTTTGGATATGGTTTCCACAGGGAGCCATCCTCAACCATCCTCGTCTATCTTTAGACCAGCTTTGAGTCTGTCCTTGGATTTTTCTTTTGACTACCTCATGTTGTAATTCAGCTGACTTTTTACCTCCTCTAGCCTAACGGGGGATCGCCGCTTGAGCTCAGATCTGACAGGACTAAATTATGGCTAAATACATAAACCAGGATTAGTTGAAACCAGGTTTTGTCAAGGTCTAAATCAAAAAGGTAATTGGAATTGGACAGGACTAATCCAAACCAGGCCAATTCAGATCAGGTACATACCATAAAGACGCCGAACTGGATTGAGTTTTGTACTTCTACAATTCATGACAATTAAATAATTCACAAATTAATGTTTTGATGCACTTTTATTGAGCCAATAATCCTGCTGAACATAAACTAAATCGCGTGAATGTTGTCACAGTGATCCGGGAAATTGTATACTTAATGTACATAGGCACATTACAGAGGTCAAATAAAGAATGCCTCTATAGCGCCCCCATGTTTATGACCCCTATGGGACCCTGG
>JAVQKC010048211.1:0-23745 GCA_036025475.1 Philypnodon macrostomus | reverse complement strand
TAGCTTACCACCATCAGGTGTGACTGGAGTGAAAGAATAATACAAAAAGATATGTAAAGCGCTTTGGGTGTCTTGAAAAGCGCTATATAAATGGAATGTATTATTATTATTATTATTATGTGCTCATGGTAAAGCATCACCGACTCGAGATAACGCCCAAACTCTGCATGCTAATTGTAGCTTGTGTGTTTCTTGTTGGTTTAGTGTGTTGTAGTAGTAGGAGGACTTGGTTTGGTTTCAGGAGACACACAGTGGGCTGAGTAAACAGCTGTAAACGGATTAACTGCGCCCAAGGAGGTATGAGACTGTTTAGACTGTGTTCAACACCAAAGAATTCAAGGTCTCTGTTTTGTCAGATTTATATTTGATTTTTTGACGTGTTAGATAGAATAAAACACACATATTCTTCTGCCAAATAGCAAGATTCATTCTCTCTAAGCAGCACATTAACAGCATTTGAGTAGCTCTATAAAAACTGTTGCTCTCTCTCTCTCTCTCTCTTTCTCTCTCTCGCGCTCTCTCTCTCTCTTTCACTCTCGCTCTCTCTCTCGCGCTCTCTCTCTTTCACTCTCTCTCTCTCGCTCGCTCTCTCTCTCTCTCTCGCTCGCTCTCTCTCGCTCTCTCTCTCTCGCTCTCTCTCTCTCTCTCTCTCTTTCGCTCTCTCTCTCTCTCGCGCTCTCTCTCTCTCTCTCTCGCTCTCTCTCTCTCTCTCTTTCGCTCTCTCTCTCTCGCGCTCTCTCTCTCTCTCCCTCTCTCTCTTGCTCTCTCGCTCTCTCTCTTTGGTTGATTATCCTAATTTTGACAATTGTATTACAGAAATATACTACACTATAGTTCTTAGATTTAGAATGTAATGAAAAGACGTTTGTGGTGCTGAACAACATTTTTGGCAAATCATCTAACGTGAATAAAGGAATAAATGACTGTGAATGTGTAGCCATATTGTCTATAACAGCCATTCCCAAAGTCAGGAGTGCTGCGGCCCCCTTCTATATCCGAAAAACGTATGCACGGCCCCCAAAATACACACAAACGACAATCTAGAAATAGCTTGAAGTGAAATTTGATTAAATATAATGTAATTGTCTACATATATGGTATTCATTTTAAGTTATTTTTTTTTTCTTTTAGGGGCTCTGGGGGCCCCCCTGAAGGACCTTCACCCCGGACCCCCACTGGTCTATAATAATCACAGGACAGTAACTTACATACTGATAGAGGACAAATGCTTAAAGGTTGATGGTGGAGCAGTTCATCACTGTTGATCCACTGCTTAAATCATTTTCAATTGAATGTTCAAAACAAGGTCCAAAAAGGTCCTGTTCATGCTCTTGTCCCTGGACTATCAGTCACTGTCCTGTGTTTGGATTCATTGGCGTTTCCTCATACCACACAGACCTGTAGTGTCTGTCTGAAGCATGTTTTGCTGTTATGCTCAGTTCTGTTTGTGTCCGATGGGAAACAATTAGCTCAGTGTGCGCGAATGAGCCACTGTGAAAAGAGCCAGTGATCAAGGCCGGAGCTGAACAAACTCATCTACACAGCCTTTGTTTGGACAGGGACACAACCAAACATGATAAAAAAACCAGGGTAGATTTTAGGCAAATATGGAAATGAGGAAAGCAAACAGCGAAAGTCAAACACAGATGAAAACACGTTTGGGCTGAATAACCAGGATTAAAGGCTTGTAATAAAGAAACTGGTAGCTTTTGAACAGTGTGGACCTCCGCAAAGGTATTAACTCTCAAATAGATATAGTGTTAGAACCTGTATTTGAACCAACTCTATTTCATGGATAAATGCTCTCCATCTCCATCTCAATCCATTGAGCCACTGACCTTTTATACCCCACTGGTACAGAATTCACCAAATCCAATCATTTGTTCACTCACTATTAGCCCCATTCCAGCCTTGGTACATCAAGATGTTGTTTCAGATTGAATTATTTCTGATTTTTTTAATCAAATTCAAGTCAAACAAACAAACATCCTATTCAACACAGGTGGACCTCACTGATGTAAATAATTTGAGCATAGAGAATGAAATGGAACCACTCTGTGTTTCACTGACCTCTATGGCAGGTTTGACCGTGGCAGTTAAATAAGTGTCAGGAACGGAAACAGACACCTGTTAAAATCACCACACGTGCACTTTGGACATAACAGCTGAACAGTGGAGCACAGGTGTCAGAAAAAAAACCCAGATAGTCTATAGCTACAACTGATCAACCATCGTACAACATTTACAAAATACAGAGATAAAATGCAAACTTTAATTGGTCAGAGAGAGGCCAGGGTGTGTTTTGTGCTTGGTTGGTAAATCTGCCATAAATGTATAATGTATAAAATGTATAATTTGCCAGCGATAGTGTTATATTTGTATTATACTGTGTGAGGAGCAGAATTAGGTATTGATGCATTGACAGTGACATTTAGCCTTGAGCTAGCTTTAGGACATTTACCGAAATACAGGTGTTTGTAATTACTAATTACTCAAAGACTTCATTCCCAAAAATCAGCTGAATGTCATCAGCCACAATTAGCTCTGGATCTCTCACAAAGGCCATTTCACAGCGAGATGACTAATGAGCCAACAGTATAGTCATAAAAGATATAATCCTACTCAATGTAAATGCTATGTCAATGGTCTATTCGATTCATTCATACTGTCAGCAGCAAGAGTACTCACCACTCTGACTTGATGCAAAAGAAATCTTCAGTATAGAGTGATATAGTGTATCCTTGGAGGGCATAAACCAATCTATAACTTTACTCAAAAGCCATCTCTGCTCTTACTAAGCAGATATGCTTCATATAAACAGTTTAACTTGATGTCAGCTAGGGCTTGTGGGAAATGTAGTCGGTCTTTGTCTATAACAGGCTCAACCATAAATGCAAAATAAAAGTAAAGTAAAGTTGAATACATACTTAAAATGATAAACACATCGTAACAAACCATGGCTGTCAAACTGTAGCAATAAGAGAAATATATATTCAGCCATAGTGCTTAGTGCTCAGCTCTGTGTCAGCCCTTAGAACGGCTCATAGCTTTAATGTAATCTCCACTTCTCTATCCCACCCCCTCTTGTCTGTTATTATTATTGTCCTCCTGTTTCCTTGGTTAATCTCTTCACCAATAGCCTATATGGGGTATTTTTGAACTTTATAGCCACTAAACACATGCTAAAGGCTACTCCCTATAATGTGACAATATGAATCATTTGCAGTATGTCTTATGCATTGATATTGTTATGGACTAGAAATGAATCAAATAAATCCAAACATTGTCATTTTTAGAACTTTGTGAGTAGCCTAATGATGCTAATTGGAAGATTTTGGCACAGATTTGAAATTACCATTGGATTGTATTGGGTTTTACTTTTCATCCAGAGTATTGTTGTGTGCATGATATTATTACTTTGCTTCAGCTCATATACCACAACCTTTCATAGCAGGTACTAAACATATATTTTCTGGCTTGTACGGGAAAGGAGAAGGTATATGTGATGCAGCTTTCATTTTGAAATTGCTGGCGAAATTGCAGACACTATACAATATGTCGCATTATGTGCCTTGGTTCAAAAGTGTTTCCATTTGAAGCGTATATAAGGCGGCTATATTTATTGTGTGAGCTGCATGAGAACCGCTCCCTTAAGCCCATCACAGAAAGAACGTATCAGCAGAAGTGGTTGTTTGTGATCCACAGCATACAACCAACAGGGAACAGTGTCCAAGACAAATCATGAATTCAGATGAAAATGTGTACTGAGGCTGATAATGCAAAAACCACAGTCAAAGCATATATTTGTCTTTATGTAAATGTGCCACACTGGTCCAAAAGGTCTTTAATAATGAGGGTTAAGCCTGTTTCCATATTCATATCATCTGTGGGTCACTGACCTGATAATACGCACCATGTTAGATGGTACAGACATAAAAAGAAGGATTTGAAGTTATTAATATGATTTATATAAAGTATTGTATTCAGTAAACACGGGTCAGATGTACTGCACTCAGAGATTTACCACAGTAATCATCATAACTGTGTTATACAATGATCATCATAATACCCAGCCTCCTATTGTCATTATCATAACAGTTGGTTTATTTGTGGCATGCGCCTGATGGAAAGGTCAGCCATTCCAAATCACTGGATGAGTTATGAAACCATGACAACATGACAAGCCATACATGAAATCCCATTATGAGAAAGGTTGTGTAAATATCATTTTTGAGTTTAATTATACTATTGAATAAGAGATGAAAATTTAAGATAAACCTGTATTCAGTTTCTTTTTGGGTTCAGATATCTGTCATCTGTCAAAGTCTTGACCCTTCAAGCCTTAAGAACAGCACAAGATAAACCATAAATCCCTGGAGATTGTCACAGTAGAAATGAATGAAAAAACAACAGGACTGACACAAAAACTGCCCCAACACAATGACATTGGGCTGAAGTTGATCTGTAATTATACCACAGACAAAGATGAATGCCTGGCTTTCATCTTTCATGACGGAGATGAGTAGATCTGGCTAATGTGGTTGCTAAAGCTGAGATGCTGGAGACCATTCTGTAAAGATGCAGGTTGTGTGTTTTTTAAGACTGATGGTGGTGGACCAGGATTTGTTTCTTTATTCCCAGCCAGAAACAACATGATCACCAGTTCTATTTGTCCCTAATAGGTGTAGCATATCATTGTTGAGAGGTTTTGAGTAGATGAGATGTTGGCTGTGGCAGGGTCAGGGATTGAGGCACCATCGTTGACCGGGATTGAGACACCATCGTTGACTGGGATTGAGACAACATCGTTGACTGGGATTGAGACACCATTGTTGACTGGGATTGAGACACCATCGTTGACTGGGATTGAGACACCACCATTGACTGGGATTGAGACACCATCGTTGACTTTGATTGAGACACCATCGTTGACTTTGATAGAGACGCCATCGTTGACTGGAATTGAGACACCATCGTTGACTGGGATTGAGACGCCATCGTTGATTGGGATTGAGACACCATCGTTGACTGGGATTGAGACACCATCGTTGACTGGGATTGAGACACCATCGTTGACTGGGATTGAGACACCACCATTGACTGGGATTGAGACACCATCATTGACTTTGATTGAGACACCATTGTTGACTTTGATAGAGACGCCATCGTTGACTGGGATTGAGACGCCATCGTTGAAGTTACCAATGAAATGAGTGTTTAGTTTTTGGGGCACAAACTTTTTCCATCATAGTAATATCTATATGACATATTATGTTCCTGATTGGTGCTCACATATATATTTCAAACTTAAACAGTCAACTAGAGTCACAAAGAAGAAGAAGGTTTTTGGCAATATACCATTAAATCTCAAAGATTTGACAGTTTCACAGTCACTTTTGGTGCCTATTAAAATCAGTAAAATTGATTGTACCATCATGGCCAGGTAAAAAAAAAAGCATTACAACGTTCCCAACCATATTCATCATTTGTGAAGCTTCAAAACTAAATTAAAAATGACTGAAAATAATGGAACGATAAGGACATACTCTGATAAAACTCTTACAGAAGCAGCATTTGCACTTAGTGTCTATTCTGTGAAAACTGATAAGCTTTTTAATTAACTCTTAAGACCTACAGTTCAGTCAAAGGAAATTATTATACAATGTGACAGCACAAATGAAGTAGATCTTTTGAGACATATACATATGTGTGAAAGCCGATAGAAATGTAAACAGGGATTTTAGTGTGAGTTTTAATACAGCCATAAGAAGAGTTGTAGTGAGTAGTAAGTTAGTAAACAGTGACTAGACAAAACACCACATGCCCCCTGCAGATATAAGTGATCTGTTATTGGTTTACAAAGGAACTACATGAATCATTAAAGGTCATTTTAAGTCAGCTTGGATGTGTCTGACGTTCAATGATGCCCTTATTTTCACACTTTACCACCATTTTTCCCTGGCATCAAAATGGCTGCATACATACATTACATTTATCAACAAAATACTTCCTGATTCACAAACTCACCACGGCATTTCTTCTGGTCCAGCGCCACTTAAAAGGATCAGGATGGAGCGCACAACAGTTATTTTGGAAATTTGGAAAGTGAGATTTTCCACATTGAGATGACTTGAAAGTATACACAGGAGAGATGGTTGGAGAAGATTTAATGTGAAGTCAGTGGGTGGGACACAACAGTAAGCAGAGGATAGGGTCAGATGGGGATACATGACTGTGGGCACCACACCTGAATGAGAACAGCTAACAGCAAAAGATACAAATTGCCACTTTTATGTGTTTAGCTCATTATTTATATCAGAGAAATGTCAGTGTATAACATGAAACAGGTACCAGGAACAAAAATGTAAACAAATTCACACTGCATTTCTGCCACCTCCAGTAAGTGCACGAGAATCCACATCTACACCTAGGAGGGCTCATTACTGTCAACCTGACCTGACATGTGCTTGGAGAGAAAACACATTTTTGCCATGTGAGAGGCATAAATACATGAACACATGGGGATGATACAGATGGAGCAACGGTTGACTGAAAAACCTGACTGGAATCGACAGCTCAGCTTTACAAGAACATTAATAGAATATGTCTGAGCTCTAAGGCTGGTATACGTGTGGTATACGTGTGGTCTACGTGTGGTATACGTGTGGTATACGTGTGAACAGCCATGTGTAGCATGGAGGTGTATACATGACGACGAGGATGACATACTATCTCACTCATTACAAATGACACTTGACACAATGATATGGTGGGTTCAATCTAACTATGTTTTTCAGTAGGACAGTGTCTCTTAAAGTCATCTTTAACAGACTTTTATAATAATAAAATCCTTCAAAATGATGTTAGTCCAAATTGAGACTAAACCAGGTCAGAACCATGTGTACACCATGATTTAGCTATGTTTAAATCAGTTGTAAACCAAATCTAAATCACATCTAAACAATAGCTAAACCAGGCCAAAGACTCCAAAGTAACAGCAGGCAGTTTGAACAGTGAAAACTAAATGAAGATGTAATGATGTACTGTATATATACATTATGGTATTTATCATTTTGAAAATGTAAATACCATGATACCCGGCAGGCCAAAATCTACCTCCTAATTACTTCTACTTAAAGCCTTTTGACTTCAGGGCTATGGTGGCACCTGTTCAACTGAGGACGTGATGATTTTAATCAGTTTAGTTTCTGATTCTGTTTTGAACATGTCATGCTTCATATTCCTCCCAAACCGGTAAAACAAGTAGTTGTTTTTGTTGTTGTCAGACAGTACATCACAAAAACTACAGGATACAGGCTTAAGGTCATCTCAGCAGGAAATCTTAAGGGCAGATAATCTAGTGATTACTGGACTGACGAGGAAGACATGACTGTACAGCTACCATTAATCAATTAATTTAAACCCATTAAGTTTATCTCAGAGTCTGTCTGAGTCCCTTCAAACCTGTCCATGTGAGATTATGACAGATAAGTCCATTACATTCTTTGTCAATATGTTATTTTTTTTAATTTGACTGGCTTCTAAATAGTATGTGTGGCAGTAAACACAACTGTACCATCTGCTGGAGCTGTCCAGATGCTGTCTCAGAAACACAGATTAGTGCTGAACTCATAGAAGAGAGGGACATGTGAGGAGAGGATGGGGGGAAGCCAGGCTCTGACTAACTCCACCAGCCTAAATGTGGGGGCGAACGCCAGAGTCTGCGCAGCCGTTTGGAGGGAGGACGAGAAAACAGAGAGCCAGCAGAGCCATGCTGAGATGGGGCCAAGCTCGTTGAATCCCTTGTGACTGAACCAGGCAAATGCAGATGACGTACAAATAAGAGCTACAATGCTAATCAAAAGACGTTTATCATCCTATCAAAGCATAAATAGTCCCTAAGAGCAGGTAAAAGGGTCTTCTTTATGTCTCCGTCTGAGTTTGACTCCAGTTTGAAATATAAAGGTGACTGCAGGCCAGCTCTGAAAGGCTGTAATCAAAACTGACACTGTTTGTCACCCAGACACACATCAGTACAGTCGCTATGCGGGAAGCAGCTACAAAAGTGTGCCTTTTCATGAATGATGATGGAAGAATCACAACACTGCACATGCACACGTTCAACAGGGCTCACGCGCCTGGCTGGGCACGTTTTGGGTTAGGATTGACATGTGAAAATGTGACAATGGTATAACAAAATTTAATACAACACCCAGATTGTCATTTAGTCACATGCCTCTATTGACAAAGGAAGGAAACACCAACAACACAATGTAGCTATTGAAATGAATGCAACGGTTCATACTTCAACCAAGACATCACAGCTCTTTTCTGCATCCAAAGATTGATCGGGATCCACACGGACAAGTAACCATTTGTTTCTTTGTGTAAATCCTGAATCCAGTCAATGATTCAGAGGGAGTCATGTTTCTTGATGCATTTTTCGAATCCGGCTCACGGTACTGTCCTATCAAATAAAGCTGAAAAATGGCCACACAAAAAAACTGCAGCAAAAAAGAATCTTTATATTTGTGGGGTAACAAGAAATATTCAGACTAGTAGTTGTCCAGTCTACATATGTTTTTTTAGCATTCAAAGAGGTATGCACGCTTGACTGATTGGATTTTCTTTAGGTTATTGGAAACTGTCACACGTATGTATTTTGTAATATAGTCCAAGAAATGGTTATTGATGAATGTTTGATGGAAAAACAGCAACATCTGTGTGAAAATGTCAAACACGATGACTTTAAGGCATTCACACACATAGGTTTGAGAAATGGATCAGCTTCAGTGATCAGTGATTGAAATTGCATGTTTTTAAACTCAGAGGGAGTTCTCGGGAGAAGGCTCTTTAGGATCAGCAGACAGGAATTCACAAGGAATTACAGGCTTGTTTCAGAAAAAGGATATCTGGGTAAAAATCAATCTTGAAATGAGTTAAATTCTACTATTTCACTATTGCATATTCCACTAGAAGATGGAAAAAAAAAACACCTGTAAGAAATCTAGATATTGATAAGCTTTGAATGATAAACAACTTAAATCAAGATTAATGTTCTGAATTTGACTCATTTTAACTAATCTGGGTAAGATTCCTTTTTATTTTATATTAGTTATTTTTCGTTCCTCTCTAAATCGTCACAAAATGTCCACAAATGACACATTTTTTGCCACAATAAATTTATTCTAGAGGTTTATTTTTTGCCATGTGGGTGATACTGAGCTACACATTTCCAACAGTAGCCTGACCAACCACAACACAGCTCTAGCATGATCCGACCTGATCATGAAGCATGATTTTTACAATTTAATTCTGCCCCAGGTCTCCACAGCGTGACATGGAATGACTCAGTGTTCACCTTATGTGGTTTTGGAAAGGTTTGACATTTCGGGCCTCGTTTTGACACCCTCACATGTAACACACATGACATGCAAACGTGTGTCTACATATTGACGTTCGCTCACTGCAAGGCCGTCATATTACACCAGACAGACAGACACGGTGGTGGTTGTTCAGAAAGCATAAGCGTGGTTTATGTAGCCTATGGGAGCAGTTCCCTGTATGTCATCAGAGACTTGCAAAATGGTACAGGTATCACTGGTGGTATGCATATTTTTCCTATGATTCAGATTAACAGAGCCAGTTTTATGACTGATTTGGTAGGGGAAACTACATGGCAAAGTATAATCCTAAGGTTCAGCGTTGCGTTCCTGCGTTGGGCCTAGTTTCTGATCTGATTTTTGCTTCGGTTCAGTTTGTGTTAAAGCTGTAGTCTAGATGGTCTACATTTTAAAAATATTTTATAATGTTGTTCGATGATGTGTAATTTGATGTACGTACTTTGACCAATAGTACGTTTTTGAGTAATGTGCCGGCCCACACAAACTCTGATTTGATGTTGCTGTAGAGGCCACTAAAGTAAAACTGAATTATGAAAATATGAATTATGTCAGATTACCTACTTTACATCATACGGTCAGCAGATTTGAGAACCACAACACTACTGGAAGGAAGTGTATCTATACCAGGGGTGGGCAAACTACGGCCCGGGGGCCACATGCGGCCCATTGGGCTTTTTAATCCGGCCCACCGAGCATTTTCTCCAATTTTTTAAATGATAAAATATTGCCAATTTATCACTCTCGTTGTTATAACCTGCAGTAACCAGTTAACTCCACATAGACGCATGTTTTCACTGAGGTCCGATCGAAGGCTGTATGTCTCATTTGTCAGAAATGGTTGCAGTTTACAAAAAATACTATATCAGCCGACCCACCAGGCACATTTTAAAACCCCATGTGGCCCTTGAGTCAAAAAGTTTGCCCGCCCCTGATCTATACAGAAAAGGGTGTGTTAACTAACTGTTAAAAATATATCCCTAATCAAGCTAGCTTCTGTATTTTACTGGAGTGACTCAGACAAACATTAGACATTTAATTATCCATTTGTTATGAACACTCACTATAGTCTTGGGTGAACCTTAACCTACTTGCCGTGGCTATGAACAGCTATGAGTCATGTCGAATGAGTGATGATGTTTTGAAGCGTCTGGTTTAAACCTTAGGTAACTTCCATTAATGACCACTTGTTTGAACATAGTCACGTAATGAAGATTGTATGGTAGTTGTTACTGGTTAGTGATTTTATAATGTGTAAGTGCTCAGGTCAGGATGAATGTTTTCTATAGTGCTTTCAAATTCACTTCATTGAGTACAAGGCCACACACAAACACACACTGAAAACTGAGCTATAATTTGTATTTGATAAAGTGGCACCTGGTGTGGTGCACCCACTGATTGTCTTGATGATCTGAGCAGTGGCCTTTCTCTTCTGACTTCTGGCATCAACAAGGTATTTTTCCCTCACAGAACTCTCAGGATATTGAATCTTCAGGCTATTCTCTGTAAATCTGTATGAAAAAATGTCTGTATAAGAAAATCCAACGGTCGTCATGGCACCAACAACCATACTACCTGATTTTTCCCTTGAGCAAAAAACCCCAAAAACGTATATAATAAGCTATATAATAAAAGCATAGAAATCATTGGTGGGCTGTATTTCAAGGGTTTTGTTTTAGAGCAACTATTTAACCAATCACATGCTTCCCCAAGATCATCTTTCCAGAACTAGAATCTATCATGAATAATGTGAATGGGCTATTTTTAATTAAATTAAATTTTTCGTCATACTTCCTTGTTTGTGAACATATGAGGCAGTGTGTGCTTTATGTGTGAGTCAGTGGGAGAGGTATGGGCAAAATCCGGTAGCGCAGCTTTAAATCTCTTTGCATTGTGATGGTTAGTCTATCTATGGTTTATTTATATTGGAGCTCACAAGTGGGTAAACAGGTATACTTAATTTAGTGGCCAGTCAGTGTGTATGCTCTGCTAGCTGAGACCTTTTGTGAACAGCAGTATATTTACCAGCTTGATCATGCATATCATTGGTTTCTCACAAAAACAAACAGAGAAAGCTGACTTTCCCCTCCCTCAGCTTGACTCAAATGAATGCCCATAGAAACACTGTGTTCTGGCAGGTAACGACAGACCTTGAGCTGGAACATCATTTGTCAAATTTACGCATGAATAGATGTTGCATAATTACTGAGTGGTCTATCTGAGTGCATGTACTTGGCTCTTCAACGTGGACCTGTGAAAGAGATAAAATAAAAGTGCTGTCCTCCAAATACATACCAATACACACTGGTACAGGTCAGTTATATAAAAATACAATGAAATACATGGTTATACTGCACTTACACAATGGACTAATGGGTCTATACATTCACGTAAAGGATTAGAAATCAGGAGTGGTTCAGAACCAAGTCTCGATGTAACTGAACAGCGGCACTTAGTGGCCAAACCTGGGTACTACAGCAGAAATGCCTTATACCGAATGTCCGATGTCCTCTATTCACTGTACTTTTGTACTTTTTAGAGAGTATGCAAATCAAATGTAAATATCTAAAGAAGGTTGTGGATTCACTTAAGGCCAATATGAACACTGCCCAATCATAACTGTGTTTAAAATAGGATGTGTGCGTGCTATGTTTTCAATCAGCCAGAAATTGCTGTATATATATATTTTTTTCTAACTTGTTGACATCTTTATTGAATACTGGATCTGTGATGTCAGTCCAATTAAGCACTATGCTCTGTATTCTTTGTACCTAATAAAGTGGCTCTGGTGTGGTCTTTAGTGTTGAATATGTTCAATATGTTGGTTCAAAACAAGTGCTTATCTGGATTAATGTTTTTACTGGGATCCTTCTTTCTCCGTTCTGCTCCTCAGTTTGAACGTCTGCAGGTTTGTCTTGAACATGTCCCCAGACTAAAAACCTTGTGTTGCTGCTGTGGATTGGCTGATTAGATGCTTGCATTGATCAGAAAATGTACCTAATAATGTGGCCACTATACAGCACCTCCTTGTTCTACCTCCATCAAACTCAAACTAAATAAAGGACAATTTGTATAGACCTATAGATTATAGTAAATATGTTAGGATTGCTGGCAAGGCTCCAAAAAGGATAGTCAAAAGTCATGCTTTCAAAGCCACTATATGAATTGATGTTGTGTGATGTCAGTACTACCAGAGGTGGGTAGTAATCAGTTACCTACTCTAACCTTTTGAATATATTGTACTCCATAGAGTAGCTTAACTGCGCAATTTAGTTTTACTTGAGTAGTAATATTTTGAAGTAACAGTAACAAGTGATTTTTTAAATCTAGAAAGAGTAAGAGTACTTTTACCACCTCTGTGTGTCATGTAAGAACAGCTTTATGTGCAAAATGTGAGGATGTGGAAATTCTGTTCCTTGTGCTTTCATTTTCAAAAATATAATTAACTTTTTTAGTTTATCTAAAATATCAAAATCAGTTTATTTTTTTTGCCAGATCACCACAAAATTAAACAGATAATCTGACATTACGCTCAAACAGTTACTCAGGGTTTGAGTAGTTTTTTCACCAGTACATTTCTACTCTCCAGTGTACTTTATATGGTAGTAGTAGTAGTTACGGTACTCTCACTTAAGTAAAAGTAATGGTTACTCTACCCACCTCTGAGTACTACCTATACTTGAAATCTCTTTTATTCCTCTGCAAAGCCTGGATCACTGCTACTACCACTCTCTCATCTTTCTTTCACCAACTCTTTCCTTGCACTTCTCATACTAGTTCCATATCTGTGCTCCACCTGTATGATCAAATATGTTGCATAAGATCTTAGGACCTACATGGAGGCTTTATCCTACTATCATACCCTCAGGTACACACACTGCTAGTCTGTGCCATTGTCATTCAAATGCCAGCCCCGTGATTGAAGCATTTATCTGTCCTAATCGGAGCGTGTCCAGGTATTACTGCTGAGGGAAAGACGTGGCTGCACGTACTTTGATATGTTAAACTCACATCTGTTGGCTTCCAAACAGCATTATCTTCAGAGGAGAGACCGTAGCAGGTAAAGCCTTCACAGTGACCTTGTACATCTGTTGGCTTGGATTAGCTCGGTGCGTATGCAGATTCACAAAGACAGGAACTGGCAAGAGCTGGATTAGGAAAGAGCATGTAAATAAAGACGCAGACACACACTGATGAAAAGTAACATTTGTAAGCTTATTATTTTGTTATCATGATCATTGTTATAACCTCTGTTACAGTATTTTCAAGTTCACTTAAAGTCATTCCAGTCAAAGGTAAACATGATTGTAACGGTTGTTGCCAACACTAATAAATGCTTTTGTTGATTTGCCAGACGACATTCAGTCACACTTACTCACACGGAAATAGCAGAAACAAAGACGGTTGGTCGTACATTGGTTCACTCACTCATCTCTCCATCCAAAACACAGACAGACGACATCCTCAACTCCTGTGAACAGAAATGAACACATGCACATCCACACATACACGTTCTTGCTCTCGTGTCTAGGTTTATAAGTGCAACTTTATGAAGAGTGATTTACCCTCCCTTCATTGTTCCAACCCCAGAGCCATATGTGTACCACAAACCTGGGCTGGGTAACTCTCAGATGGAAAATAACTAGACTGAGAAACACAGAAACAAATGTCGATCATTTTAATTTGTTTAAGGATTTTGAATTGATGCCAGTTTGTGTTTCATATCAATAGGCCCAATATAGTTATTAGCCACAAAACACAGCAAGCAATCTGCATTTTGGCATGTGAGGTTCTGACACAATGTGAACACAATCTTTTTGAAAATGCTATTTTTAATTTTGGATTTGATCAATTTCAAATTCCACTGTGAAAGCCAAAACCCCCCCCCAAAAAACATTACACTTACTGGACCAGGCATATACCCTCTAGATAAAGTAAAAATAACAAACCACTTACACACAGTAAAATTGAGAATCTTTCTGTGACGTTTTGAGAGTGAGCCCAGCCCAAGTTCACATATGGCTCCCCTTTAAAAAAACCAACACAAATATACATCACGGCAACAGAAACAAACAAATCCAGATAAAAAAAAAAAAACACAACCACAAAGAAACTGCAATTCAAGTTTGTAAAAATGCTCACATCACATTTCACCTCGGCACTTTTCAAAGCATTAGATTTACCATTCTTTGTCTTCTTCACTTTACGACATTTACAAGAGTACTTCACATGCCGGTGGGTGTCCAGTCACGGTCATTTTGAAAACATTACGCTCACCTTCCTTTATTGTTATCAGCTACTATGGTAAGCCATGCCCTACTAGAGTCCGTCATTGGTCCAGGTAGGGTAACCATGGTAAGGTGCTAGTTGCTATGGAGACGCTACTCTGAAGCGACTGACTGGTTACAGTTGTTTTTGAAGTTTTGACTCCCTCACCCAAGCACTTGATTTGTACGTTACTGTATATTTTGTTGCGTTGTTTAGATTTTTTATATTCATTTTCAGATGTATTGCATGTACATGGAAACGTTTTCAGGCACACATTACATTGGTTCTTTTCATACAGGACAAATACAGCCATACATGAAGTTACAAACATGTGAGAATTGGTTTTAGTCCAGTACACGATGGACCACTTCGGATGAGTTTCCATTTCACCTTCAAGAATTCTTCATCTCCTTTTCTGGCATTTTGAGAAGGCGATGCCGGTATTGCTGAGTGTATCCATGGCTCCTAGCCCCACCGCCATGTGCTTTGATAACCTCAGAAATGACATAGGAATACTTCCGAAACATAACACAAAAACAAACAACTTAATAAGATGGCACATCAAAACCCCTATCCCATATTCCCCCAACATTTGAGTGGTTGTGTAGGTGAACGATTGGATGAATAAATGCTTTATATTTCCCCCCTTAACCCATCCAGTCCTGTTGCCTTAGCTGTAGACGAGCAGATGATGACCACAGGATGTCCCAGCCGGGTGGAGATGGCAACTAAAACTGGGATTTGATGTTCCAGGGATGTGTGTTTTTGTTGTATCTAAAACCTACTTTATTCAGTCTCATACACAGGACCAGCACAGTTCTTCAGCTGGATCCATTACTTTCTGAACTGGGAAACTCCCCCCAGCGTCGAAATGAACAAAAAAAGGCATTTTCAAATCAGTTCTTATGATTCAGTTCGTTTAAGTTCAGTTTAAGTGTTGTTGCAGGAAACTATGGCAACTAGCCCTAAGGAAGTCTTACAGCCAATCAGATCCAAGGGAAAATCTTCACGATATCAATTGGGTGGGTGGATTTAATGGTTCTCTTTTTGTTTAGGTTTCAACTGAGCCGCTCCTGCTGTATAAATGCTTTGTGTGTGTGCAGGACCTAACAGGCTCGACTTGTGGCCTGTTTAGACATTTACCCACACACGTGCACACACCTGCACACACACACACAGTTAGTTCTGTCTTTGTCAGCCAGGCTTTCACCCTAACCACACTCCCTCGAACACACGCCCAAAATACACACACGCACAATTAGAAAACTTTCATTTTGGTCTTGCCCTCTTCTTTTAGAAATGGTATCTCTTCTCTTTCTTCTGTTTGCCCCCCATGCCCCTGGCGATGGCCCATGGACACTGCACACCCTCCCAAGGCTAGCTGGCATGGTGACACCGATGGGTGTCACCGTTGCTAGGAGACAAAGAGGGAGGCTAGAAGGAGCATTGTAACTGTGAGGAGCAGGCGGTCCCGGGACGGGCTGCTCCCACTCACACTCTTCTCCAGTTTCGGGACAAACGTGTTGTAGTCGTCTGAAAGAAATACAAATAAAGACAATTTACAGCTCATTCACATCCAATAAGTACAGAAACATGATCATGTAATGTTAGAGGCAAATCAGAGGAATCTATTTACCAAGTCTCTTTTTATCATGTTTTTACTGAACATGGGAGTTTTGTTAGTCTGTCTCTACGTGGAAAAAAGAAGTTTGCTGCTGCTACAAGGTCAGTGAAGAAACAGATGATCAATTTTAATGGATTTGTATGCAAGATTGGGCTTTGTGCCACAATAGATAGAGCATTTACCCAGATTGAATTCAGGTCTAGACACATTATTTAACTTTGCCAATGTGCCAATGTCTGCTTACTATGTGCTTCCAGTTCTAATATATAGTGATGGACTCTTCATTACTGAATCCTATAGTTGTAATTGTGCTGATGAAGTGTCACATTTAGTGTCTGACACTCCCCACACTCACACATAGACACTGAATACGACCTGTGCATCTGCTGGTGAACAAAAAAATAGTTCTTTTGACTTGAGGCTGCAAAGTCAACACATGAGCCAGGCACAAGGCACCAGACAGTACCTCACGCTCCACTCATGAGACACACGTGCACCTGCACTCAGACACACCCCGAATATGACTTGATAAATGACTAAGTTCAGACAGATGTACCCATAGGCTGATTACTATAGGCTGTGTTCAAGGTCTGGTGGAGGAGGGGTGGGCGATATGACCAAGAATGTATATCATTTTAATAATCAAGTATATTGTGTTGCATTGCGTATAGCAGTAACATATTTACACATTTCAAATGATGTTATCCAGGCAAACAAGCTCTCCAAATATAAAATAAAGTTCTTAAATAGAGTGAGTTCTTAAGGCTTTAGTGGAGCAAACAAACAAAAAAAAGAGTCTTTTGTTAAAATTCATGAATCCATAATTGATCAATATTTTGGTAAATAACACACCCATAGTCTGATGGCATGAGTAAAGTGAAGGGATTTTCACCATTTCCAAGCTGCGATATCTTCACAGTAAGATATTTGCAGTTGCTCTGTGGGTCAGACGGCAGAGTAATGACTGCATGACACCTGGTTTTAGGACGGTCTTGGCTGGTCGGCTCCTCTGGACGCACTAATGAGGTCCGAGCAGCAGCCAAGCTCAGGTTAAACGCTTTGACCGCTCTGTAACTGTGCAGCCGAGAGGTCAGGACACTGCGTTTCTTTGGAGCTGACTGACAGGGGAATGTGGTTTTGACACAAACTGCAGACTGCCGAGCAACTGGTTAAAGATTGTGGCTCTGCTAATAGGCTCATTACACGTCTGCACATTGACAGACACCACATTGTCACGAACCATCACAACACAAATACACAAGGACAGTGTTATTCATGTTGCCATAACTTAAAGAGGACAATATGTTATTACAATTATAGTCAGGAACTTAAGTGAACAAAGTGACTGGCTTTATCTGGTTCTGATAAATGATCAAGGACTTGTGTAAGGAACTGCTCCCAACTGTGCTTCTGTGGCTACAATATAATAAACCTTATATCAACTTTATTTATAGATTTATTAATTAAGATTTTTTGAAAAAGCATGTAATCAAACTGTATCTGTGAATCGTGTTTTATAATTGCAAAATATACTGAGGATATTTCATCATTACGTAATCGACATGAGCAATGTACATTTCACAGAACACTGTTTATGAAGCTATAAATATTGCAATATATGTCATATGTGTCATATGTCACTGTTGTTAATTCATTATTACCCTAGCTCTGTCCATATGTTGCTTATGAAAGGTCATTTTTTCAGTCGCTGCTTCTAACACCGGAATAAGTGCCTTTTATGGTTATATTTTGTCTGCATGATTTGTCCAGCAAAAAGTAATGGTCAGATTTTTTAGGATTTTTGTAGAAAACCTCCTTAATGGTCCAATAAATACGTTTTTGGTGTGAAATACAAAACATGATGTAGATTCAGATTGTGTGCCAGAAGACATAGGCTTGCCTACTAACTCCAGCCACAGCAAAAGAACCAATAATTAAAGCCGCAAGTGGTGTTGAACGGCCCTCGCTTTCCGCGACCCACTGCCGACCTCAGTCACGCTCGAAAGTGACCGCCGCATGGGCTTCGCCCATTGACTTTGTTCATTTGGAGTTATTTTAAGTATGCCGGTTTCCTATCACATATCTATATGGTAGGTTTGTGGTCTGTAGGACAAGTGTGATGAGAGTGCTTGGCACTCTGTTTCAGTGCACTGAAAGGTGTGTAGGATGGGGGCACTATCACGCCCTCTGTGTCATGTTGTGTTTCTACTGTCTGGGGGATGGGGGCGCTATCGTGCCCTCTGTGTCACGTTGTGTTTCTACTGTCTGGGGGATGGGGGCGCTATCGCGCCCACTGTGTCATGTTGTGTTTCTACTGTCTGGGGGATGGGGGCGCTATCGTGCCCACTGTGTCATGTTGTGTTTCTAGTGTCTGGAGGATGGGGGCGCTATCGCGCCTACTGTATCAAGTATTATTGCCTAACTGTGGCAGAGGTGAGACCATGATATCCTTATAAAAGCTGCCAAGTGTCACACCACACTGGTCGTATAGGATTACATTGTACACATTAGCCATTGTAATAATATAGTGGCTTGTGGCCCTTTAGAATAAAATGGAGGATTTCTGTCACACACGTCAACTTTGAGGCTCTGTTGCTCGGAAACCGTAAAAGATTTTCAAATAAATTGGCTAACTTTTAAAGCCCCTGGCCTCTAGTTCATGTGGACAAAAGATGAGGTCATTTGGAATAAAAACCTCGGAGGAGATAGATTTTGCATAACGTGTACGAAAAGTGTAAATCGCTGAATTTTCACAATTTGACCCTTTATAGATGACGTCCCGTAGGTGATAGGATATGGTCATAATGACATTTTTTGTTTGTTTTGACCCCAATAATGTGTGTACCGAAGGCTGTGGGTCTATGGCAAAGTTGATGTTTTGCCGAACCCCATAGGCGTAATGCATTTTGAACATTGCAGGTGGCGAAGTCGCGCCACTTTTTTCTGACCTAAAAATGGAAATATACATATTGCAATGTCACACAGTTGTGATTGTTGTGCAAAAATTTGTAAGTTTTGGTGAATCTTTAGGGGGTCAACAGCGCACTCATGGGCTCGCGTAAAAATCCCATTGGAATAAAATGGAGCATTTCTGTGACCGTGCAGCAAAAACGGGAAGAAATAGGACATAGGTGAAAAATAGTTATTTGATGGGAGTGGCAAGAGGGGAATATTGAGCCCTTACTTTTTTAATTCTGAGAAACTCGATTTTTTTCTCTCCCATAGGGTATTTGTTTTTGAAAAATACGTAAGTGAGTTTTCATGCATGTTCAGGGGGCGCAAATTGCGCCCAAAGAGGATCAGGAAACAAGAAAAATAATAATATTTTGAGCAAAAACAATATAGCTCTTTTTTTGTTGTCAACAAAATTTATATTTTCGGAAAGCTCTCGCAATTTCCCACACTTATATGAGGTCCCTGAGCACTTTCGACCGCTCGAAAGTGACTTTTCACTTCCCCCATTGACTTCCATTGAGTGTGTGCGATTAGAATTATGCCCATTCATTACCATATACCTATATGGCCGGTTAGGGCTCGATGCCACAAGTGTTGGTGAGTGAGTGTGAGTGTGTTTGAGTGTGTGTGTAAGGTTTTATGCGGGCACTGCCTTTCTCGCATCCCAACGATAACAATAGGCCCTTTAGGCCCTTGCCATTGCATTGGCTCGGGCCTAATAATAAACCCACAGACTACCCCTTTTTACATTAAAGGCACAGTGCTGCATCAGACACAACACACACACATATATATATATATATATATATTAATATTAATATTAATTAATAATATTAATTTCAGAGCATAGCTGATTCAATGTTCCCCCGGACGGTCTAAAAAAAGACAAGCCGGAGGATCTCCAATGGCTGGGATGTTGCATCAGAATCTGAAACAGGCTGAAAGCTCGTGTCGTTGGATTTGTAAATTCAATGTTACGGATTACGGTTACAATCGTACTTTCTTCTGACCTGGTTTGTCAGCCACATTACCGCTTCATTTTGTTTTCATGACAAATGTTTGAATGTGGGTATTCTGTGTGTTTATAAGGTTATAAGGTTATGGTACACTTTATTGCCCCTGTAGGGAAACCTATCCTCCGCATTTGACCAAACCTTCAACACCACTGGGGCAAGCTGCCAGGAACAGTGCAGCGGCCATTTTCAACTCTTGAGCCAGGCCCTTGGTCAGGATGTACCTAGCTGTGGAATGAGCCAATTGTGCCTGTTTTGGGTTAATGAGGGAAACCTATGGGAAAAACTGCCCAGACACGGGGAGAAACATGCAAACCCCACAGAAAGGCCTTACTGCCCAGCTCTGAAATCAAACCTGGGACCTTCTTGCAGTGAGGCGACACTTACTGTACTTATGTAGAATAGTGTCTTGAATATATATATGTTAATTGGACAGCTACTTCTAACCGTATACACTGTATGTATCCTTACCTTATCTTTCCAAGTACCAAAATATTGAACTAAAACTACAGCCAACCAGACTATATCAGTTCTAATCCAAGCCTAAACCCTGTCTCCAAACCAGGTCCATAACCTGTCTAAAGCAGGTCAAGTCCATGCTCCTCTACCAGAGGCTGCAGAAGACCCCTGAGTACCACTAGAATGAGCCCAAGTACCACTGTTAAAACATTACTTTGAGAACCACTGAACAAGCGTATGAGCTTTGAGTATGTCAAAGAGTAGATAATCTGTCTAGTTTGTGGGTTTGACCAATAGTATAGTCAAGTTTTACTTTAGTTCCTCTTCTGGCCTGCCCTCCTACTGCAACAAAAAAAAATCAGAGTTTCTGTGGGCATCTACTATTGATCCAGACTATAGATTAAAGGGGCTCTATACTAGTGTATTTGCATAATGCTGTGTATAACTGCATGTCAGTCACTTTGAAAGCTCTGTGTAGGTCCAGACTATACTTAACTAGACTTTAGTTTTGTGACCTTGACTTTACAGAAGAGGGAGGCTGCAGGCTGATGCTGTGCCGTGCTGTGACTCTCCCTCCCTCCCCCTCTCAGGGGAAAGTCCTTGGTCTGATTTGGAGAGATCTATGTGAAAGAAGCCCCTGTCTGCAGAGATCCCCCGGGCTTGGAGCAGTGGAGCAGACAGCTGGAACAGACTCTGATAACGGCTATTCACACACACACCAACACACACAAAAAGACACACACGCAGAATTCTGATGTTTGATAATGACAGGTTTATCTCATCAAACCCACATCGGCGCTTTGCATTGTCTTCATTTGAGAATTTTAATCAGTTCTGCAGCATCGGCCAGAGACTCTGTGATGAAAGTGCAGTACTGCAGGCTGACAGCAGGTGTCTCTGTTCCACTAGTAACATGCTGCTAACGCACAGCCTGTGAGTAGGAGCTCCTCTCCAAGCTTCCATTCACTGAAGCCTGGAGGGGTATCAGAATGTACTTTTAAGTTTAGATGTTCTTCACACTGAACCAAAAAAACACTGTGAAACTGAAAGATGCACACGATATTTTCCATGTGTTACATTAACTGCAACATCCCACCGTGATAATGTATATTTAAGCTCCCACATAAATGATAACTGTGGAATATTAATCATTGACTGTTCAAAAAGCCAGTTCATATTGTATGTGCATGTTTTTCACTGAAGCCTGGTTATCTTCCCCAGCATGCGTTCTGTATGTATATAAAAATACACACAGAAAAAACACACACAAATGTAATCTGAGCCAGCTACTCCATAACGTTTCTGAGAATACCACTACCCTAAATCATGGAAAGAATGCAAATTTTATCAAATGGGTACTTCCAAGTGAATTGCAAAAACACCAGGTCTGCATCAGAACTGTGTCCTCTGCATTCGACCCACCCCTCCATGCCGCTGAGACAAGCTGTCATGAGCAGCGGGCAGTCCATCGCCCGGGGACCCGTCTCCAGATCTTGGTCAGAATGTACCTAGCTGGTTTTTAAACAGCAACCTATTCTCTCAATAGTTCCAGGAAGTAGCCGCTCAAGCGAAAAGTGCCATTCAAATGCATTGAGAACTGTCCTATGGAACTGTTTTGAAGCAGCATTGTTCAAATTCTTTCCTATCTCTGGAAGAAACTAACTTCCCTGGTGCCTGGCCCAGGATTCAACCCCGCGGATCCAATTTCATTTACAGAGCCATCAGGGACAACAGTGGGTAGGTGCTCACCCTGCAGCCAGAGGGTGGCCGCGTCGAGTCCCCGCCCGAGTGCATACTGTCATCCTTGGCCACATTGCCTATGAATGAATGTGATTGTTTGATTGGTGTGGAGGGGCCGTTGTGGCAACATAAGTAGCTTACCACTACTAGTGTATGGAGTGAATGAATAATGCAATTGTAAAGCGTCTTTGAATGTCCCCAAAAAGCACTATATATATGTTTTATAAAGAGCCAAACTTCTTGGAGACAACCTTGGTCCATTATCGTTTCATGATCGGTAGGAACTGTTTGTACCAGGGATACAGAGCTACAGGGATACAGAGCTACAGGGATACAGAGCTACAGGGATACAGAGCTACAGGGATACAGAGCTACAGGGATACAGAGCTACAGGGATACAGAGCTACAGGGATACTGAGCTACAGGGATACTGAGCTACAGGGATACAAAGCTACAGGGATACAGAGCTACAGGGATACAGAGCTACAGGGATACTGAGCTACAGGGATACTGAGCTACAGGCATACTGAGCTACAGGGATACTGAGCTACAGGCATACTGAGCTACAGGGGTACAGAGCTACAGGGATACAGAGCTACAGGGATACTGAGCGACAAAAATGCAAAACTTTGACTAACATTTTGAAGCTTAAAGATGCGTCGAGGGTGTATGTTCTTTTGTTAATATTCACAGCCCTGTGTTCTGAGTTGAATTTACAAACCTCACATCACCCAGCAGCCATTAACTACAAGACCCCACCGTGATAATGAGCCCCCTGTATATTTGAGCTCCCCAATTTGGAAGGCATAAATAATAACTGTGGCATATTTATAATTGACTGTCTGAATTTATGGGTATAATCTGATGTTCATCTTTCACCAGGAAAACTCATGGATGTTTAGATATGATCACTTTTATGAGGATGTTTTTTTTTTAAAGATTAAATTTCCGATGTGCAGCAGTTCTATTTGTTAAAGTGCCTTGTTTGATTTCAGTGGTCAGACATAACACGTTTTGTGGAAAGAGCACAGCTTTGTGCGTGTGTGTGCCTGTGTGTGTGTGTGTGTGTGTGCGAGTGTGCCTGTGTGTGTGTGTGCGTCTGTGTGTGTGTATGTGTGTGTGCGTGTGTGTGTGCGTGTGTGTGCCTGTGTGTGTGTGTGTGCGAGTGTGCCTGTGTGTGTGTGCGTCTGTGTGTGTGTATGTGTGTGTGCGTGCGTGTGTGCGTCTGTGTGCCTGTGTGTGTGTGTGTGTGCCTGTGTGTGTGCGTCTGTGTGTGTGTATGTGT
>JAVQKC010048197.1:0-10594 GCA_036025475.1 Philypnodon macrostomus | reverse complement strand
CAGCGGTGGTGCAGTGGGTAGATGCTCGCCCTTCAACCGGAGGGTCGGTGGTTCGAGTACCCGCCCGTGCACACGCTGTCAGGCCCTCCCGTGGACCCACCACCCGCGGGAGGTACCATGGTGCCTCCGCGACCCGGTTTCGGACAAGCGGAAGAAAATGGATGGATGGAAATGACTGTGTCCCACCTCTTGTATTGGGAAGAATCCATGTGACAGCGGAGTGGATTTTGAGAGGACAGCCATTGAAGACTTTAGAAAAGCAAGCTCCCATCTGCAGATATCAGTAAGTACAGTCAATATTATTATTTTTGCATTTCATTTTTCTAACAGTTTGTAGCCTCAACCACACAAAAACCTTTAGCTATTCAGCATTCAGAGCATAGTGATTATGTTAGCATGCATGTTAGCTGTCACACTTACATGGACTTGAGGGGTAGGAGGAAGTCCATGACAATCAGCTCTCTAACAAACATGGGGATAATACAAACCACACATAAGTCACATCAAATCATATTTTTCCAAACAAACTCATTAGAAAGTTATTAGGGTTAGCAAACTCCACACATATTAGTTAGCATTGCGGGTTAACTTACAGAGTCTTCGGTTTTCTTCCTCAGTGTGCTCCACTCTGGTGATAGAGGGGTGTCTCTTTTTGGAGGTGAAACAGCAACAGGTTTCTTCTCTTTGGGTATAGCGTCCCCTCCAGGCAGGCACGGGTCACTGCAGCGCTGTCGGACGTCCTGTGTAGCAGAGCACCGGGACAGACCTGAAATAAAATGGTAGCATGAGTAGTGAATGGATAAATGCTTGGGTTTTCACAATTTGTTGACCAAATAGTCATTGATATTACCTGGAGAAGCAGTGCAGTCATTGTTAATAGCCGCGTCCGGCCCCAGGGTACAACTAGGTCTAAGGGTTAAGTCCTGGTCTTCAGTGTGGCTAGATAAGGAGCTGAAGGCTGGTAGAGATGCTGTAGTGGGGCTAAATAGGTCACTCTTCCTACCACCCTAAAAATCAACAATCAAAAAATGAATGCTTAGAAATCGTGAGTGTGGAGAATTGTGTTGGTATTCTATCATTCACAATTATTCAGTTCATATTTCACTGTTTTCAATTCACCACTTACGTCAGTAGAGGGCACCCTCCTAATGGTTAAACTCCTGAAAGAAAAGACAGCAACATGACCCACTCATACTCTCAAACATACAGTACACTTATGGCGTCATTTAAATTACGGCACAAAGATGATCAAAAAAGAATATTGGCAACAAAATAGCAGCAAAAAAAATCTAACAGAACACACCACAATAAAAAGCAGAGAGAAAGCACTAAAAGCCAGTTGTATTGTGTACTCTATCCGCTCCACACCCAGCTGATTAGCAGACCCATTGATTAGCTCATCACCACGAGAAGCACTGGATTTCAGATGACACATGTGGCATGGAGGGGTTTGGGAAAGGGAGGGGGCACACTGGGGTTAGAGGCTGGGGTTGGCGGCCGGGTCCTACCTCAGCTGTAGAGCTTGCTCCACACATTCCAGCAGGCTCCTGCAACAGGAAGACCTCTGTTTATGTGACTACGGGCCGGGCTCTTTGCTAACAATGGGACGGGAAGGAACCAGCTCGGGTAGTACAATTATCACAGTACTCCTCTGAGTTGTATTATCTGTAATCTACCCGAATTAGAAATGTACAGGTGCAGTATACATAAGATATAGTTAATGTATTGTATAAATGTATTGTTCCATTACTCCTGTCTGCTTCACCAAACAGATGTACAATTATAATAGAAGAATAGAGAATATGGGATCTATTAATATCAAATGTATTTATATGTGTATTGCTTAATCAGACCAACAAATATTTAGCTACATGGAAAAATCAATGTCTTACGGTGAATTATCTTCATCTCCACATAGACTCCAGTCGTCATCATACGAGCCCTGAAAGGACCAAACCACCAAAACCATAGTCAGATATTGTATAAGTGAAATACATCTGGCAAAATCATCATGTGTCCTAACACTGCACTGTGTGTGACTTAAGTCCTGTAGTTGAATCACTCACCATGTCAGGATATGGCTCTGTGACTTTCCTTAGAGGAGGCCTGAACTTTACTTGGTCAACTGTAAAAAGTAAAAACAAGGATGCTTGCAAATGACAATTCAACAAGTGAGAAGACTGTTGAGGACATTGTTGTGGAGCAGCCACTCTAACCAACTAAATAGCATTAGCTGCATTTAGCGCTTAACACTGCAGCATCAATATTGAGCGTAGACTGTGGCAGGCACAGAGTTGAATCATTACTAATACAATTAACAGCCATCGCTGTGTACAGCAGTAATGTGATCTTGTGGTACAAACTGCCAGTAGAGCATTGCATTATCCATGCAGTGAAAATACTAGATACAATGAAATTAAATTGTTCAGCAACAAATATATTAATGCCCAGTAATTAGGTTATGTAACGACAAAACCAAGATTTTTTATTCAGCTGAGATGGATCTGGTATCTTTCTCATTCAAATAAGCACAAAATCCTACCTGGCTAAACAAAACTGTTTTTGTTTTTTCACACAGTCATTCAGATAATATGCTGTAGACATACTTTACTCTGCAATTACATCTGTTACCTGTGTTGGATTTATACAGAGCCTCATTGTGTTTCTAGGTCTAATATCTTCACCTCATTGCCAACCATCATTCTTGAAGGAGGAAGTGACAATCTCATACCACTACCAAAGACACACATATTTGTCTTAGTTTGAAATATTTGCAAAAAAACCTGCAAAACCTTTGATGATGCATACTTGAAAATATTCCATCTCAATCTATGAAAACCAACTTGCAGAGACTTGTGGCAGATTCCATACAGTGTGTACTGTTTTGCAATTGGTTGATTAAGTCTTTCGAAGAAGTACATGAAGCTGATAGCACGAATTGCCTTTTTATTTCAATTACGGCCATGAGTTACAAGCGTGACTATGCACTCATGTCAAATACAAGAGTGTCCTTATTGTTATGATTTACAGCCAACCACTGTATTCAAGTGCTACATCTCCATAATATGAATGGGGACAATGGGTCTTCAGTGCACCCGCTTTTGTCCCAGGGGGCCGGCCATACATGTGGGATTGGGGCTGCGTCACAGGATGGCACCAAACATGCCACTGGTATGTGACGGACAGTGCCACTTCTATGCACTGGACAGGGTGACTTAATTTTATTGTAATATCCCAGATGTGAGGTCAGTAACTCCTGGCTCTTGAATTGAAGAAATACGGATAATAAATATTGAATTGCTTACATAACTTATATTCTAGTGTATGTATGAAATTTGAGCTTCACACTTTGGGCAGTTACATGTTACAAACCACTCTCACATTGACCACAACTTCCTCCAGCTACAGTAGACTAGTCATAAACAAAGACCACAAACATATTACACCTGCTTCTAGTTGTGACAGGAAATACTGTTTTACAACTGCCTAAAATAAATGAACACATGATACAATGGTCAAATTTGAGATGATTTATTGTGATTGTGTAATATTTCTTTTATATAGCCAATGTCAGATTTAAAAGAGATTTAACTGCAATTAAAAGCTCTTGTGCTCACTCTAAATCAGCAAAATGTCAGATGGGGCAGGCCTTATGGTTGATAGTATGTTTTTTATTCTGATTGGCCTGGTTCAAGCCTAACAAATGGTTTGACGTCTGAGAATTGTACCACATCATTGTACATGTGGGGCAACTTATTAGCTAAGAGTTGATAGCGATGTCCCAATATGTCAAAAACTAGTAAATACTGAGCCCCAAAAAGCTAATATGTAGTGTATGATTTGGTATTGGGCTACTTTTACCATCACCAGTTTTATACACAAAACAAAGTGTCTTTTTTTTTTTACTGTAGCCCGATGTTCAGTCTGACAGCACCATGAAGAGACAGACTTCCTGCACATCACCGTTTTAGTCATTAGTTTATATATAGTGTGTGCGACCTTACATTGTTCCTCAGACAAGGTCCTCTCCACAGCCAGGTGCTTCCCCGCCGACTGGATCTTGTCAGGAGCCTCATCCTCAACCTGCCAACAAAAACACATTTATAAAACACAGCAGAAGCAAAAGAAAAGATTGACTTTCTGTATGGCTTGTTGTACCTCCAGATCGTTCTCATCCAGACTGTGTGAGTGACTGTTGTGAATGTCAGGATTACTGGCCATGTCTAGAAGCTCGATGACTAGGTTCCTTGTCAGCAGTTGGGTCACAAATGGGTGCTAGACAAACACAGTAATGCACATACACATCCTTGTCTTTGGACATTGGGAGGAAGCCAAAATTACCCATAGAAAACGCAGAGTAAGGAGTTGTGAGGCAGAAGCGCTAACCGCTCAACCCTGAAGATTATTAGATTAGATTATTTAGCTGTCACTAGTAAATAAGACTGTCCCGTTCAGGCTCACCTGCAGAAGTGTCTCAGCTGACGGCCTTTTCCGGGGGTTTTTTATGAGCGCCATCTTCACAAAGCTTTGGAAACCAGCTGACCTGCGCCATACAAGACCAGAAAACTTAACAACATGGCACAGTTCCAGCTAAAACTACAGATTTAACACTTACCATTTACTTTTGTCTTTTAGTTTTGGAGGCTGGAAGTTGCTCTTGGACATTAACATCAGTGCTCTGGAAAAATAGTTGTGTCACTGTCTCTGGTTTACATTCACATTCAATAATCAAGTGCATTCCAGTTGTGTGTTGCATAATACAAGTGTGCACTGTTCATGAGCAGGCCATAAGCGTGTGGTTGTGGCGACTAACCTCATTGGGTGGAGGTCAAACATGGGCGGCTGCAGCTCTGCCAGCTCGATGGCCGTGATGCCCACCGCCCAGATATCACAGAGGTGGTTGTAGCCGCCTTTCTTCTCCACTGCTGCCACTTCTGGAGCCATCCTGATGAGACAAAAAATATCAATTAAGTATCACAAACAATTTAGTTATGGGAAAAAAAATCATATAAGCTTTTCATGTAGTATCAAATAGCATTAGAATTCAAGTGCACACTGAAAACAAGCATATTGCGTCACACCACTGGACAGAAATCCCCAATTCCCCAGTAAAATTACCCCCTATACTCACACTGCAATGACATAATCCCATGGCAATAGGCTTTTTCACAAGAGTGAGATTAAGTCATTGGTGAAAAATGTGCTTTATATTTGATAATTGTTTTGGGGATAGAGATGTGAAAATGTTTGCCAAAGTTGTCTCTGTGAGCCATTTAGACTGAAGTGAATGGGAGGGCTCAGCAGGAAAACAGGCCCCAAGGCAGCAATGAAATACCATATAAACATGTACTTACAAGTCAATAAACCAGACAAAATGAACAGTGTATTTTATTTTAATACAGATTTTAATGTATAGAACCTAACGCCATTCCAAAATAGGACATTAATACCTAAAACATGTCCATTGCTGCAACATTTAATGCACTTATAACAATTACTTATAAAGGTCATTTTAAGTGCCTTGAAGTGAAGTCAACTACATTTTGAAGATCATCATGCTGTGCTCTATTAGTGCTGGCTATATTATTCTTACCAGTATGGCGTTCCTATAAATGACTTCCTCTTGGCGACAGAAGCACTGATCTCTGCTGCCACTCCAAAGTCAGCTAAAGGCACAGAGAGACAAGCTGGGTTACTGTGGGCTGATGGGTGATTTGAAGGTCAAATGCAAAATGCTGCACAAAAGTTGGCACAATTCACAACCCAACAAACTTCAGGAAGCTTCAAAAGAGTGTGTGTATGTGCAGGTGTGTGTCAGAACTGACCTAGTTTCACATCTCCTCGTTCTGTGAGAAGGATGTTGGCGCCCTGGACAGAGGACACACACATGGTTATATTTTAGCTCCACCAAAGCCAACAGCGATCTTATAGGCTGTGTGTTTTACCTTTATATCTCGATGCATTTTGCCAGTTTCATGGAGATGATACAAACCCTAGAAAAAAAAAAAAAAAGATATATACTGTATGTAAATATTGTATTATCATCATTTATTTCACAGTAAATCAGTCAAAGAACCTGAAATGCAGATTCACCAATTCACCTAAACATGCCCTCTGTGACATAAACCCCATAATCAACTTCTTGTAAGGTTGGACCACTCTGCCATTGTGGAACACTTGATTTCAACACATCGACTCAACCAGGGATTTCTAATAATAGTATTTTGTGCGGGCAGTAAATGGAATAATGTAAGTGACTTAATATTATAAAATAATAAAGGCCTATTTAACTGATTCTACCAAGAAGTGATTTGAGAGAAAGATTTTTGAATGTATTGGATTAGTGGGCACTGAGATTAGACTGAGCCACTTGTCTCAAAAAATCTGTTGGTTTTGTATGATAGCTTTCTCACAGTATTATCAGTGCAATTAAATAGCTTTTGTCCCACAAGCTCAAAGCAAAAAAGATTTGGCTCCAAATCCGCAACTCCAAATAGGATCAATCAATAAAGGACTGCAACATAAGCCTTTTCTTACATACTGCAGATTGCAAACAAACTCAGATTGTGTTTAGAATATGAACCTCAGTGAATGTATATTTAGTGACATAAATGTACTCCGCTCAGCACATTTTGTTGTGACCTGGGTTGTCAAAGCACCCCCATTTACCTCAACCATAGTCTATATTTAGTTTAGTCTGGCTAGCTGAAGTACTATTTAGCTTTTCGAAAAGGATGAGTCATTTTGTCAGCAAATTGCAGCAGAAATGTTTAGCAACGTGACAATGTAGCATCCACAAGGACACACAAGATCCACAAAGCCTCACCTGAAGGGTTTCACGGCACACAAACGCGATCTGTTTCTCTTTTAATGGGCCCGTCACTGAAAAAAAGAGCACAGTGATTAATAGCTCACAGTAAGACGTAGAAAGAGCCGGCAGGTATGGGGCTAAAGAAGATAAATGCTGCTGGCTCATTCAATGTTAGACCCTGAAGACTTTTACTTTAGTTAATGACATGTCTTTTTACTGACAACCACTGCTTTGTAGCTCCAGAAATGTTCTTGAGATGTAAACACTTCAAAGAGCCATTAGCGTTGAAGCTAGCTTGGGGGCTAGTTTTAAACATCTAACTAGCTAATTTGTGTAAAGACTAAAATTATGAGAAACCAGGGATTATTATTATTATTATGTCAAAAAAACTTTAACCAAAACAAAAAAACTAATGCTACTGGCAGATTTTACTGCATAGGTGATTTTACATCTTGTATAGAAAATGTTAAAATAAAGGATTCTGTTCTTTATTTTTTTATATATATATATATATATAAATATACATTTATATGGCAAATTATCAGTCTATGAAGTTAACAGCAGCTACAACTGGTTGACCTGTCAATGACCTTCTTGATAAAAGATAAGACAAAAATCTACTTCCACAGACTGACTCATATTGTTATTTTTTAAGAGCTGTTATAATAAAGGTGGTAGGCCTATTATTATTTATGTAGCCTACCGTGGTAAATATCTTGAAGCGATCCTCCTCCGCAATACTCCATGCAGATCCATAATTTTGTATTCCTACAGACCAACAGACAACATTTTGATTATTGAATGGACCTAAATGGAGACAAAACAACCCAAAATATTGTGGATGAGTTGAAAATACTAAGGATGCACTGATATGAAATTTCTTGGCCGATACCGATTCCGATACCGATATTCTGTAAGCATGTTTTAGTAGCTTTAATTCTATTTATGAATCCATAAATATTGTACACCCTGAATTTTGATATTATTTTGGTCTTTTCTTACTCCTACTCTTTGTAACCTGAAATATTAGAAATGATCCTTTAAGAACTACAGATTAACATTGTCCATCTGTACAGACCGATACCAATATTAGTCAAAATTGTAAATATCGATGCCGATACCGATGTTGGGCCGATACATCTGTGCATCACTAGAAAATACAGAATTTCTTGAGTGCTATGCCAATCATCTCTTGAGAAAGAGTGGGAGAGGAATGAGAGACAGTGTGGGAGAAATTCCACATATTTAAGCCCAACAAATATCAGGGTTTTTTTAATATAATCTTTTGACTTTTAGAATGTCTTTTCAATAGCAGCGGCATAAAGCAACCTCTTTGTAAAACACACCTGTGGTAGCTGCCAAAATATGCCACAATGTTTTTGTGTTTGCACTCCTTCATCATGGTAATCTCCTGCTGGATGGACGTGATGTCATCTCCTAGACACACAAGTTAAAGCACACAGTATCAAACCGTTGTACATACTATGAACACGTTATGAATGAGCTTTAACATATTGAGAGCCTAATCAGTTCTACTAAAGATGTTTTGCAACCCGCGTCCAAGGAATGTCACCTATATCCAAAAAAGCAGTCATTAGGGGTCACAGACAGTTAAGTGGGACGTATTTTACAAAACAGCATGTTGTTTGTTCTTTGACTGTTAGCATACCAGGGTCCAGCTTGACAATCTTGATAGCAGCCAGTTCAGATGTCCTGATGTTACGGGCCTGAAGGGGACATGAAATCAAAGGTAAATTTGAGTATTGGTACATTTAATTCAGTAATATAAATGCACTTGATGTTGGCAACATTTTGTATTCTGCATTAGTATTTGGTCAGTCTGGAATTGTAGATGTGGCACCATGATCATATGGTTAATCCTCCCCAACAATGACAGCAGCTAATTAGCGAGACATATTGTGCCTTCTGCTCTTTTTAGGTTATGATAAAATGGTCTATCAAGATCATTTGCATCGAGTAAATCCTTTGACATTTAGTTGACTATTAAACAGTATCTCCTTGTTGGAGCTTTGCCACCAGGCCTCCATCAAGATACGAATACCTGGGCATATATCCAACAGCTATCTTGACAATTAAGGTCTATAATCAGTTTTGTCTAGTGTCTTCCCTTCCTTTTAACCTTCGTTTGATTCACAACAGAGACAAAATGCCAGCCTGTCTGTATAGAGAGCTCTTCAGCAGCCACACAGAGTTCACAAAGGCTTACAATTAATGAATGCTCTTATGTTGCAATTATTCACTTGACACATTATTACTGGAACTATACAATCTTGCATAAACTAGTTCTGAGCTTTACAAGAAGTATGCAATCATATCCAATATGATTAACTACGCTACGCAACAATTTGCTGAAGGTATTTTGGTTGCACCACAAAGCTTTGATTAGCTATTTATTTTGACAGGCAAAGAGCATATTATTATATCAGCAAAACGCAATTCTGGACACTTACTTTGGCAGAGAGCAATGAAACTTGGTACAGTGATTCTCCACAGTGTACCCAACATAAAATATTATTACGGCTCACAATGTCTGATTAAGGTGCCCGTTGGTGCCATAGCAGTTGTGGCAGACGTATGGGGGCGTTTTTGCCAAATACAAAAATTGCTGTCGGGTACGACAGTGTAGGCCTAGTTTGAGTGCATTACACATGCAGTAGTAGCCTGTGCTTGCATGTTCAACCAGTTGCTGAATCAGCCACTCCTGTCTCATGGTCAAGTAAAGGTGACATTAGCACACATACTAAACTAGATACACAAATAAGAGATATAGCCAATAATACCATAAACCATATTTTAAATTATTACTGGTGCAAATGTGTCACTCAAGTATCTATTTTTGTTACTGAAATACATTACAGTAATGCCACTCTGCTGGTTAAATGCTGATGCTGCACCGAGATGTTCCAGTTGAGTCTGAATCACTGACATCAGGACGATATGTCTGCCCCGGGGTCCATGGTTACACACTCTATTTATCTCACTTTGCATCAAGATAATCCCATAACAGAGCTCCTTTTAGAATGCCACTTGGAAACTGTAAAAAATAACCATTTCCCTTCTACTGTCTTGTTTTTACAGTTTCTGGTCTGTGGCATGTGTGGAGTGCTGTGTGCTCGGAAAAGGACAGGTCTCATTGTAAGTATATGTTTTAATATGACATTACATCTGGGAGATTCAGTGTTTAACTTTGCTCGTGTTTTGCTCTGGTTCTCATGGCTTTGAAAACATGGCTCCCAAACAGGCTTCAAATACAAGCTATAACGTCATACTTGCAGCTGTTATGACTCGTTGTAAAGAGGGATACTGCAAGTTCTTTTTTGGGCTATTATCTCATTTGTTCTTTCTGTAAATTGAACTGATGGTGCTCTAGTAACATTGTTAACTTCATGTAAGTTTTTACGCTAAAACTCAGTGTGTTGTAGCCTTATTGCAATTTTGATCAGAAAAATATACACCAGACCGGAAAAGGGTGGCTTCCCCTCTCCAGGTTGGAGGAGAGCCCCTGCCTCAGGTGGAGGAGTTCAAGTATCTTGGGGTCTTGTTCACGAGTGAGGGAAGGATGGATCGTGAGATTGACAGGCGGATCGGTGCAGCCTCGGCAGTGATGCGGTCGTTGTACTGGTCTGTCGTGGTGAATCTACACTCCGACTCTCACCTATGGTCATGAGCTTTGGGTCATGACCGAAAGGACAAGATCTCGGATACAAGCGGCCGAAATGAGTTTTCTCCGACGGGTGGCTGGGCGCTCCCTTAGAGATAGGG
>JAVQKC010048185.1:0-15417 GCA_036025475.1 Philypnodon macrostomus | reverse complement strand
TCACACCAACTAACTTCATCTGCCTGTGTTTTCTACTCTCACACCAACTAACTTCATCTGCCTGTGTTTTCTACTCTCACACCAACTAACTTCATCTGCCTGTGTTTTCTACTCTCTCACCAACTAACTTCATCTGCCTGTGTCTTCTACTCTCACACCAACTGTACTTCATCTAATCCTCTCCTCTGTGTCCTCGTTCTCCTCTTCGTCCTAACCAGCAGGGGAAACATCGGGGGAAGTTTACCTACAGCTGTTAAAAAAAAAACTACATGTCCCCCAAGATGGACTACAACCAGCACAACGTATCCTCCACTGAGCGCTGAGTTTCATGAAGCACCACCCCACATTAATAAATGTATTTTTCTGTTGTACAAAGGTTAGACCTAGTCTTCATCTAGGCCTCCTGTCTGTGTTAGTCCTGGTTTAGACCTGGTCTTCTTCTAGGCCTCCTGTCTGTCATCTCTTCGTATAAAGATGAATCTGCCCTTGTTAGTGAATTATTTGTCATTACTCACTCAAACAGGTAGGACAGGTGAGGCCAGGGGGTGAGGCGTGGTCTTATCCCCACCTCCAACAGGTGAGTGCTCACATACACACCTACAGAGGGAGGGGACACATGGAAATAGATAGAATCACTTCACTTTAAATCTGTAGTCCGGAGGTTTCATACAATCTGACCCTGTTCTATGATGTAAAGTATCATAATTATACGCCTAATGACCCCCCGGCCCTGAACACATCTGACTAATATGATGCCAGTTACCTCTATAGCGCCCCCTATAGACTGAAAGAAGAATGTAGTTTTAGGGAATTTTACAAAATTTGGCAAAAACATTCTTCACAAACATCCAGACAAATCAAAAAAGTCAAATAGAGCCTTCTCATGTTTGTCATGGTTTGGGGGCGAGGCCTCTTAATTGCTCATTAATATTATTAAAACCCTTAGAAATCACACAATGTCTGATTAAGGTGCCCGTTGGTGACAGCAGACGTATGGGGCAGATGTATGGGGCAGATGTATGGGGCCGTTTTGCCCATTTACACCTTGCCTAGTCCCATAATATTGTAGTTTCGCTTATATAAGAAGTAGTAGGGTGCTAGATGCTAGAAAAAGATTTTACATGGCGGCTTTTTCACTACATTTTCAGAAAAAGGCAGAAAATCAGACAAAACTGCTACAGTTTGTCTTGCCTTTGAATATATAGCGATCTACAGCTTGTGACTTTTTTAAAACTTCAGTCTGCGTTTCGAACAGAGTATAAATTAGCCTTTACTGTTATATTACAAATGACCCAAAAAACACAGATAAAAGGTTTATTAATCAAAGATATACATTATCTCATTGTTTTTTTTATCACTCACGTTAGCATACGCCAACATAACTTGTAAACAGAACAGACTCCCATAACAGATTATACACTGATTGCAGCAAGCTTTGAACAAACATTTGACACAGTTTTGCTTCATTAAAATGGAAGTCACCAAAAGCATTAATTTACTTTTTTAATTTACTTAATTAAAATTTATAAATATCACACAGAATAGTAAACTTGTAGTCAAGACCGGACCATCCGATACCTTGACCAGTCCTGCACTGTACCGTAAAAGAAGTCTATAAGACAAATTGACCCCAAATACAAAACAAACAATCAATATAATTGTGTCACTGCACAACATTGAAGATAACATGTTATCAGTATTTCAAGGCTTTCCCACAGAATTCACTTCATAAACAAGATTACATTTTTTTTGGTTCAAAACAAAAAGGTATTAGAAAATATTTAAACCTCACCAGCTATTTCAACATTGTTGAAAAAAAATATATTATGTATGTATATATACAGTATATAGTAAAAAGTCATATCAAATATAAGGTACTTCAGTGTAACAAAAAGCATTAAAGGCACCCTAATGTATACATCTTTGTCATCTTCATTTTACCCGTATTAAAATTAATAAGAAGCTACAGCAAATTATGTTCTCTTCAAAGGCTCCAAGGGGGACTGTTTGGGAAACAAAGTGCAATAGAAAGAACCCACTTCATTCAAATATCACTAAAGTATGATTTTTGAAGAACAGTTCAGGTGTGGTTCATGTATTCTGTGCCACATGAGAAACATCTGATTTGGAAGGAACCTGTGCACCAACAAGATTTCTTTGTAAAAACATGGATCATATGAATCCAACTTATTAGAAGGGATGTACAGGCCTGCAGTTTTCACCCCCATATGGGACTCAGGATGTAGACCTGCTTTGGCCAGACACATGCCCATGTAAACATCATCAATGGGTAGAAGATGGATGGACTGAGACATGTTGTAGATGACTGAAGCTGTGTGACCAGAGAGTATGAAGCCTCCTCCTCCACAGTACGGCGGATAGGACGCTGATTTTTGCACCTGAACTGGGACATAGTACTTACTTCCTGGTGATCTAATGGGACCAACATACTGGATCAGATGACCTGTAAATAGATGTTTCCCTCCATCATTGTCCTTGAGGCCTTGTAGATACTCCACCATGTTGTCTGTGTTGGCAAAGACATCATCATCACCGTTAAACAGGAAGCGAGCGTTGGGACAGTTTCGCTCCATCCACTCCAAGAAGAGGATCTGCTTCAGAGTCAAGTTGAAGAAAGAGTCATTAAAGTCCCACTGCAGGATGTCATTGTAAATTTTTTGTTCCACTTTAAGAAGCTTGTTCATTCTCATTTTCTCAAATCCAGTGTTTGATGTCCCAGAGATGAAGATCCTTCTAATCCATGCATCGTTGTGTTGCCGTTCTTTGGCCCAGGTTTTGCGCAGAACCTCTCTGCGCTCGTAGTTTCCAGGCGAACTTTTGATCACCAAGAAAAGAAAAACATCAGAGGATTGTTCAGGCCCGCCACATTTGTCAGGAACATCGAGCAGCATGGGGAAGTGGCGACAGTGGCAATAGTAGAGAAAGTCCTGGATGTGAGCAGGAAGAGAGCTGAAGCCTGAGATGTTGGCCGCAGATGTGTTTCGTTCACATTTGGGCCATGAGTATATATAGGGATTCACTTTGACACTTTGCTTCAGGGTACTAGGTTTCTCCCTCATGTGTAGTTGGTGATGGACATTTTTGTGATCACTCGTATCTTTAAACAGATGAATCACTAACAGTCCCAGAACTCCCAAGATGAGAAAAGTCATTCTTGACCTGAAGAAAAACTGGAGGCACAAGACAACAGTCATTAGATTAGTCTGACTAGTAAAACATGACAGTCTTATCTTGAAATTGGCCAAACCGGTATTTACGCTTATCCTGGTGTTCATTACCCCTCACACCTTACCAATGAAAAATAATATTTATATATTATTTACAAAACAGTTCACAGAATAGGTCATGGGTATGTTTCACAGGAGAGTCATCTAAAACAAACCAGGATGTCATTGTTCACTTATTATCTTGCAAAACTAGCTACTAAGTTATATAGTGGTATAGTTTAGATTAATTGTATGGCGGCTTTTTCACCAAAAAATCGCAAATCTTCAGGAAATTATTGTGAATCCTCAATTTTAAATTTGTAAAGACACAAGAGGTGTGCGAACTTGTGTATGGTCATCCACGTTGACTCATGTTTTAACATCTGGTCTGCTTCTGCTCAGAGTTGCCGTGTTTTATGGTGCAGGGTGGACAAAAATCGAATGTTGTCATGTCTCTGCCCAATCCGTGTGGAATATATGACCTAAACAGGGCAGTGCCAGACAAGGAAAATAACTATTCAAACTGACCAAGTCAAATGTTGTAAATCTGTAACCTTGGCTTCAGAAGCAATAAAGTTAAGGTCCTGTGTAGTCTATTTCATTGTACACAACATATGTTCAGCCTGCTCAAACACTTGTGTAACTGACTTTTATTAACTAAATTGTAGTATGTCACACCTAGCCATATAGATATAGGTACATATTTGATATTTTTTTATTATGATCAAACAAGGTTAGTTAGCTTATGACCATTTAACGGGTGTTTTTACAGTGAGACACGGACTTCCTGTATTTTGTCAATAATTCATAAACCACTTAAAGCTATTATAAACAATTCTTTACAATTCTGTGTGTACTTTTTTATCTATAGCAATCTCCACACCCATAAAACAAATCTCCGCGAAAAGGAGATGCTGGTAAAGGAGTAAACGCTCAATGATTAAACGCTGTCTAAATGCCCAACTTCTGTGTGGTTTACAGCTGTGTGCTAAAGTGTATTACTTATTTCAGAAAACGTTCAGAAAAACGGCACCAGACTTGGATTATTATTCTGCTTTGAAAGTCTATGGGGAGCTGAGACAATAAGGCTGCTGTTTACCATGTCACGGTTATATAGCTTAAGAATGAGTATTAATACATTTGTATAGTGTAATAAACTATTAATAAAAAATATCCTCACTCTGTTTATTACTGTCCAGCTGTATTAGCTGCTTTCTAAAATACACTAGACTGGTACACTGTCATTACACTACATTATTGGCTCTGATTCATTGGGACACAGTAGTGAATAAAATCTCTCAGAATATGGATATAAGTATTTTGAGCTTTACAGATTAACTGCTATTATTTTAATACAGCTGTCTATGTAGCCGTAACCGTTAGCGTTGAAATGTATATTAAATTCACTCCAGCAAAATGACAGCGGTTCAGTGCCTCTTTCGACCCAAGTTTGTGATCAATCCACACACAAACTTTTTATGTCTTTTCACTCCAGCCGAGTACAGGTCTGAAGGACTGAAGAGTTTGTGATATCAGTTGTCTAAACTGAGTAAAACTAGTGGTGGACAAAGTACTCAACTTCAGTACTCAAGAGTCAATGTTTTTTTCTCAATGTATTTTAAATGAGTGCAGTCCACACACGTGGAGCTCCAAAGATATAAAGTTTTATACCCTCCAAAGATGAGATATCAAACATTAGTCTAATCATATCGTTCCTCACAGAATAACTACAGACATGTTTGTACTGAATCAGGAAAAAAAGGAAAGTGTATTTTGTGTGTCCATTAATAAAACAAATGGGGGCTAAAGTCTAAATCCGGTGTAAACTCGGACTAAAGCAAGTCTAGAAAAAGACTAAACCGAGATAACACCAAGTTCCCAAAAAATACTGAAGGTGGCAACAGTAACCAGTCTAAGTCAAGTGTAATTGTCAATGACGTTTGATAAATTTGTATCTAGTTTGTAACTAAGAAATCACACCCAGATGTATTTTGGTTTTAAGACATTATTAGAGTTATTTCTGTACTTCTGCCTTTTTATTGAAATGTATTGTAACGAAAAAAGGTTGTTCCAAAAAATACAACAAGTAAAGTAACCTACACACCTACACAACCCGTACTTTGGCAAATTTACTTTTAAAATGTACTTAGTTGGGAAAGGTTAAAACCACAAACAATTTCCCTATTATCTGACTTTCTGAGATAAGTTTCAATAGACACAAGTGTGAGAGCAGACCGGTTACCCATTAAGGAAACATACTGTAGTAGGCTATTGGTCTATGTGTAAGTTGCTTTGTATTTAAGTTAAGGCTATATAAGCTTTTCTATTTCTTAACCAAACTGTACAATGTAATAGGTCTAAACAAATTGGTAACATTATTACAATAGTTTCACAGTAACAACAATTTATAAAACATAGGCAAGGCTTTAGCTCAATTTTGCCCAAAATGTTTACACCCTTTAGATTTTCAGATTATTACTATTATATGTTATATGAAGGCTGACATTGGAACCTAAAGATACTACAATATAACGAGATAACTGCTTTTTATCGTTGTTTTCCGCAATTAACTGGGAAACGAATTATTGGACATTTTTAAAAGTGTCGTCTAAAGTCATGATGCAAATTTTCCGTTAACTAAGCGGACAACAGAGAGACTATTAAGAATTTAAAAAGGTATCAATATTTATCAGAAGCACTTACCATCCCGAATCTTTCAGTAGGTTTCGTTTAACAGGTCCGGCCAAGCTCGTCGTCCCCGTGGGACATGCAACAGCCACACTTTTAAATTAATAACTGTTGACAAAACTATCAGAGTGATCAAAACTATCACTTTGAGTAGGACTACAAAGCATTATCTGAACAAACAGTATTTGAACCTATATTTGCTCTTATAAAGACCGCCCCCCAGCGTCTCTGTCATCTGACCGGGGACACATTGGATGCGTTTTTCAAGAGGGGGCGGCTCGCTGAATTTCCTTTCGCCATCCTGCTGCGTCTGCCGCGCCGCTCCCGCGAGCAGTGAGCAGAACGCGTATTGACGCTCGCCTGGCCGAATTTTTCTGCTTGCGCGGCTCCATTCAAAATACTCACGTAATCAAACAAAGTTGGTAAAAGCGCATATATTTAATCACCGTACATCCCACGAATCAAGGGCATGCTTTATTTATTTTTTAGGCCAAAATAAGATAATATTTCCACGTTATTTTAAACATAAACAACAACCCTCGCCGCGAGCATTTACAGCGCGGTTCTAATTCAAAACACACAGAGAACATATATTTATGCTTATATTTGGACCTAGATCACATTATATAGTCAATGAATACCATCTACCGCTCCTCTCTCCTCCTCCTGTATCATTACGAGAAAAAAAGTCACGTGATCAGCGAGGCAGGCATTGTGTCTCACACGAGGCTCTGCGTAGCAGTTTCCAGTGTGTCTCCGGCCTGCACGTTCCCACTCTTCAGTGAGCGGCTCTGAGCCAATAACGCCGCGCTTTGACTGGCAACAGCGTTCATGATTGGATACTTTACTATAAGGCCCGCCTGTCAGATTTTCACGAGGAAGTGGTGGTCACGCTAAAAGACTAATTTATTCATAAACAATGTTATCGCTTATCTAATAATAGATTAAACCAGGCGCTGGACACAGACATTGTTAATGTGACTCCTGTCTCACCACAGACTGGATTAGACTGCATTGAATACGGGTTTATTTTGTGGTTAGCTATGAATCAACAATATTTTTTATTAAATAAAATCTCTAAACTAAAGAAGTTATGGTTATGATCATATTTTAAATGTCTTGTTAAGGCCCGAGCCAGGCATAGCCAGCAAGGGCCTTATACTAATCCGTTAGTGGCAAATCATTAATCACAACTTTGACCCAGTGAACATTAACGAAAACTCATTTTTATTTCACTCAACATTCAAGGTCAGTGACAAATTTCTGAAATTGACTCGGTGGCGGCCCCTGGAAAATGAAATAACATTACGCCTATGGGAGCCGACCAAACGTTTTTTTGATCGTGCATAAATGAAATGCAGTAGGATCATGGGTCATGTCGGGACATTATAGCCCTGCCATTTGAGAGTTTTCATCCAAACTCGGTCAGTCTCATCTGGACATCGCTGAAAGGTCGTTAAAAGCTTTATCGTAGTTCGCTGGGTGTGGTCGTGACGAGCTCTTAACGAAGTGACCATTTTGAAAAACAGTAAAACTTCTGTAACTTTTACAGATGTTGTCAGATTTGGATTGACCCAATGGAGCGTTTGTGCACATTGTTGACATGAACAAAACAGCAATCATTAAAATGGCTCTTTAGCGCCCCCTAAAAGGGTAAAAAAATTATTATATAACTATTTTTTGGATTGTGATAGGGATGTGTCATTTGATACACACCCTCTGTACGATGGGGAACAATAATATGAAGACGGCCACGCCCTATATTGAACCGTATTAGAATAACCACGCCCCAAAATTGCCAATGGGAAGTAAAAATGTCAAATGAAACTTGGTATACTCATCCAGGGATTGAGCAAAAAAGTCTCAAAAGACCACACCCTATCGTCAACAGGAAGGCAGCCATTTTGCATCAAAAATTTTATTTTTACTGCACATTTTAACAAACTCCACCTAGAGTTTTTAATCAGAGAGACTCCAAACTTACTGAATATCATTGGTACATCTCAGAGATCAAAAGTTATTAAAAGCTCCCTTAAAATTTATTGGGCGTGGCCAGACCTAAATTTAGATTTTTTATAACTGTTCAAGTTCTTATATCCTTGTTCGGACTGAAAAGCACCCCCAGAGGTATTTGTTCACCTTCATGACCTGAACACAACGATATAAAAATAAAACAAAATATATATAAACAGTGCTCTATTGCCCCCTAGAAACTTATGACATCTCGAAAAGTACTTTCTGGTAGACCTAGATCTTTTATTTTTGGTACACGTATTTAAGATGTTACCAAACAAACTATCTTTTATCGTATTAGCATAGCCACACCTCAGAGTCACAAAAAAGTAACAGAGAAGTAAAAACAAATACATTTTGACAGGCCAATGAAACGACGATATTATGGAATCACGTCACTCCACGTCCACGTCCGCAGATCTTAGCTGTGAGGGGGGCGGGGCCTCTTAATTGTTTGTCAACAATATTAAAACCCTTAGAAATCCCACAATGTCTGATTAAGGTGCCAGTTGGTGCCATAGCAGTTGTGACAGAAGTATCGGGGCAGTTTGCCAATATACACCTTGTTGTCAGGGACCACAGCGATTACTTAAGTTAAGTGCCTACAGTGACTGGTGAAGCTGATCAGGTTTGGGAAGGTCCCTTGATCTGTATGTTTTTTGCATTGTTATGTATTCTGCGTTATGCTGTGTTTATTGAAGTTTATGTGATTCTATGAGAATCAAAAGGGTTGAATGGTATGATTTAATTATTAGTTTACATCTGTTTCAATTTGTGACACCTGTCACCTAGGTTCCTTGAATAAACTCTAGTTTAATGATTTTTGACCTGTAACGCCTGTCACACTGTGGATCCTTTTCAAGACCATATATGTAAATTTCCTTTTTTTGTCAGGCTGTATATAAGACTTGTGTTTTCCTGAACTAAACAAGAGAAACTTTGTGAAATTCTGTTGGTGTTTGGCCAAAGGGGTCTCTCTCCCTCTGGTCATAGATATGGGCAAGGCCCATCGTCTTAATACTAGTTAAAGCAACACTAACTATGGGCCTTAGGCAGAATACGAAAATTAGTAGGTTAGTTGCAGGGCTAACACAAAGACTAACACAGACAGATAATACAAACACGTTCTCACAATCATTCATTACAAGCAAATTAGAGTCACAAATTACTATATCAACTAAACAAACACAGAATAACACCGGGGGGACTAGCAGACTTCACTGAACCCATAAAGCTGTTGCTATGATTCAGCAAAGCTCTGCCACCAAACACCCCAGTTATATTACTTTTTGATTGGTTTGAAGGTAAAACACATACTGTAGAATAGAAACATACATTCAGATTTTTTTCATAACCATAGACAGACACAAAGCTGCAGGCTATAGTAAGAAAGTGTATGAATCTGTTGATCAACTTAAAGCTGACCCAAAAGGATTGTTCCAGCTGCAGAATGTTCAGGATATAACTGACAAGAAACAGGAAGTAAGGCACAGATGCAACATCACCTCTTTGAACACTGTAGGATTGTGTAACTGTTTAAAAAAATATTCATGGCGATGCTTTTTTTGGTTTTGTTTGGCTGTCCAGTACTCTTTTACGACGGCATATTAGGGCCATATTAAAATAAAAAAAATCTGTAATATTTTGAGAATAAAGTAATAATTTTATGAGAATAAAGCCATATCTTTAAAAAATCATAATTTTATGAGATTAAAACTGTAGCATTATCAGAATTCCCAGTGTAAGCTCAAGGGTTGAAGCGCCTGGATGGAGCTCACTTTTCCATTAATATTGCCCTATTAAACAAATATTCCACCCTTTTTAAGTTGTTACTGTTCTTTTGGTCATTAACACGTTATCTCGTCTCTGTGCTAGCTAGATGCAATTGCTAGTGGGCAACATCACATCACACATCTCATGCTGTGGGGTGCATAAACAAGGTACACTACGATTTTAATCTCAAAATATTACAACTTTAATCTCGTAGTGCCCAGATTGTTTTTTTATTTTAATGTGGCCTCATTACACCATCATACTTTATATCACTGTTACTGATAATGTCAAAAGAATATCGTCTTGAGATTTTAGTGCTCTATGACATGGCTTCTTTCATCTCCCTCCCACCTTTTTGAACAAACCTGCAAATAACTTTATAGTTTCGCCTACTCTACTTTACAGACACTTGAAAAGCCCAGACAAGAAAATCGTTAGCAGGTGGTGTGTAAATTACATAATACATTGAAGGATCATATATTGAATGAACAAAAAGAGCTGGGGATTTTCTTCATTGAGCTTAAGCTCTATCTCTTTATCTGAATAATTGTTATCATTAGTCTGTTATTCCTGGTTGGACTTGATATAGTTTTAGTTTAGTTAACTTCAAGGCAATTTGCTTTGCATCCAACAGTGAACATAAATAATATAACATAAAAGCATTAAAATTATAAGGTTAAAGGAAGCATTTAACAGATTAATTGCTTTTGGAACGATATACTTTTTGTATCCATTAGTTCTGCACCTTGGTACATTAAATCTACGCCCTGATGGCAGTAGCACAAATGAATCCCAGAGTGGGTGGGATCGGCAAGAATTCTATTGGCCTTCTTAACTTATCTAGCCTTGTATTAGTCATCAAGATCATTCAAAGGCGTACTGGCTATTTTACTGCAGACCTTAACAATGGTTTAGCTACCTTTTAAATGTCATGAGTAATAGTTGTAGTATGTGAGGTAAAGCACACCTTTTATATTAAACTGCCTGCATGTGAAATTGAAACCAAAAAAAATGTGAAAAGAATGCGTCTTCTTCTTTTTGGCTTCCTTTTTCCAACCACATCCTCTTTGTACTCACTTTTTTGTAACCCGCCCCGCCTCTAAATAGTGTTAAGACCCATCTTAAGCAGCATGTGTCGGATTTGTGTTAACTGACGTGTGAAAAGAGGCACACGGGTAGCTATTACGTTGTAGATGATTATCTATGAAGGAGTTAGAGTTGTTTGCAAAATAAAATGGTTATAAATATAGCAATAGCTTTATTCATCAGACATTACAGGGTTCTTTCAAATGATGTAGTGTATAAACATGCATTGTCCATCTTCTAGTGGAATTCACTGACACGTCTCCTATTTAAAGTTCTAAACAGAGTTAATAGTGCATTGACAAAGAATATGTATAAAACTGAATCTTTCATTGCAGCTTTTGAAAGCTTTTGGGACTGTTCAGATGATCTTCCTCTGCTGGATGAAAACAGAAGTCACATTTGTGTCTGAGACGTGTTTTTAGCCCAAATCGTCGCTGAACTGATGTTATATTGTATTCCTGAGCCTTTAGTTTGCTGTAGTAATCAGAGAAGTTGTTAAACAGGAAAGATATAGGCATGCCATTGAGGATGATCCCGAAAGAGATGCAGCCAAAGGCCACCAAGCGCCCCAGAATAGTGACAGGAACCACGTCGCCATAGCCCACAGTGGAAATACTGACCTAAAAGACAAGAGACAATAGTACAGATTATCAGCCTCTAAAAGAGGGGATTACGTGAAACCATGTGTCAAACTGAATTCAGGTTTCAAACCATGGCAATATTATTTTATTTTAGAAGCTACATTTTGTAAGTGACACCCAGTCAGTCAATGTTGTCATTTTATCAGGTAGATCATGTACATAATAATCTGTTGTTGTCAGATTTGAGGTTTAGTTTATGTTTTGTGCATTCAGAAATGGTCACCTGCATTTTTGCCAGCACCACCAACAACCATACCATGCTCAAAATCACCTTTTTTCCATAACACATCTAAATGCATCTTTTTGTTCTCATATGATTGGCTATTTGTGTTAACTAACTCTTGACTAGTGGACATTGATTAAATTTTTTTGTTGTGTAGCTTATTTGACAAATTTATGGGATGAAATGGTGCCATAAAGTGTAAAACGTGAATCCCACAGTAAGGTTTAGCAACTAGGGGTGGGACAAAATCACGATATTCCGATATATTGTTTTTTTTGTGTGATGTTGTATTGATAATGCAGGCTGCTGTATTGATATAGTAGAATTCATTTTATTTTGTATATTTCACAAAATGTTAATCTGGCAGTGCTTTTTGTTTCTTTGTTTGAGAACTTAGATTTGTTTGTGAGATACTGTTTTAATTATTGAATTAACTGTACTTTATTAAAAAGATAAATAGAGTTTAAAAACAGTGGCCCAGCCCCATTAGCAACCTGGCATACTTACTGCGGCCCACCACCAAGCGTAGGGGATGCTGCTGATGGGGGAGCCCTCTGTCTCTCTCTCAACGGAGTGGAGCAGGGCAGAGAAGGTGAAGATGCCCAGACCAATGAAAAGGAAGATGCAACAGACCTCCTGTGAGCACTGCCTCAAGGTAAACCCAAAAGCCTTCATCCCAGTCGAGTGCCGGGCAAGTTTCAGTATCCGAAATATACGCAGCAGCTTGACCACTTTGAGGACATGGCTTAGTTTGCTGACTTGAGCCATGGCTTTTAAGTCTTGTCTTGTGTCTTTGTTTTCTACCCCCGACAAGCCTTCAAAGATGATTTGGACAAAATAAGGCAAGATTGCCACCAAGTCGACAAAGTTGAGCGAGCCGGTTACAAACATTTTCAAATCTGGCGTGGAGGTGAAACGGACTAAGTACTCAAAGGTAAAGAAAACAATTGTGAAGATTTCAACCCACTCCATGTGCGTTTTACCATTTATTTTGTGTATTTGCAGTTCCTCCACAGTGTCTAGCGCTATTGCCACAATGGAAATCAGCACGCACATGTTTGAGAAGAGGGTAAAAGCCTTGGCCCAAGCAGAGGAGTAAGGATTCTCAACTAGATTCCACAAAATCTTTCTTGTATCTCCAAACGTCATGTCTTTAAAATGTTCATCATCATATTTGACCTCAAGCTCTGCCAGAAGATCTCTCTCAACTTTGAGTCTGTCTTTCACATCGCCCAACTTCTCTTCAAACATCAGCCAACAACAGAACTTGGTGTCCCGCAAACTTAGCCCCCAATATGCCACTTCCTCCTCAAAACTAACAGGGCACATCTCTTGACTGACCCATAGCACCCCACTTGTGTAGAAATGGCAAATATTGTGGAAGAATGCAGGATCGCGATCGAAGAAGAATTCATTTTTGCGTACCAAGTAGTCATCACAAAGCTTGAACATAGTAGCTTCGTCCTGACACAGTACCAGGGAACCTATCCGGGTGTTGGGATACTTGATAGCGTACTTTTTGGGAATATGAAAGACTTTCCCCCCGACATTGACTATTATTATGTTCTTGATCCTTTCTTCGTGTCTTTCCTTAGACTTTTTAGTTTTTTCATGACTGTCCAAATTGTCCAAAGAGCTCCATGCTTTGACAGTTTTCTCTTTGCACCTCACACCATCCACTTGTGCAGTAAATGAAAAACAGTTGAGAGAATATCGGCGAGTCTGCAAACATCCACTCAGATTGATTGCCTCCATGGCATTAGAGCACTGAATCAGGGAGAGAATGAAGATAAGAAAACATAACAGGAACTTTTCCAGGAAAGGACAGTGACACATTAGAACAAGGCAAGAGGTCCCACAGGAAGAAGTTATTCACCAAAGTCCAGGGAGTGGCTGTTGTTGACCCTCTGTTGACTCATGGTAAAGTAGAGAGGGAAGAGGTGTAGGAGAAACACAGTCTTCTGAGGGCATATGAAGGTGTAGCACAAATGTAGATCAACAAGCATTTAGTAGAGCCATGTTGTTGGTGCTTGTCCAAGTTTCCCTAAGCACCTCAGAGGTAGGATTAGTGATTCACGTTGATGTAAGGATTGATGTCATGGGGCACTCTAAGGACTAGGTTGTGGGCGGACTTTTCAGAATAATAATAAAAAAAAACAACTAAGGAAGACATGTGGGTGTAGTTTGCACACATGCCCACAGGCCCTGAGCAGAACCCTTGTGTGTATAGCTCGCATGACTGCATTTACGACTGAAAAGCAGATACACTGTGTCCCTAGAGAGGACAGGAGGACAAACAAAAAATAATTAGTAATCTCAACAGGAGTTGCTACCGCTTGTGTAAAAGGGCTATAAAAAATTAATTTGATTAAATATGCACCCTAACTACTTTTTGCCATGACAGGTCTACATTAATATAATGCTGAGTTCCTAATCCGACCATAAGGGGCTAGAACTTGTGTATACCTTGCGTCATTCCCAAGCCTGAATAAATGGAGTAGGTTGGTTCAGACAAGGCATCTCACGTAAAATCCTATTATTATGCAAATTACTCTAGGTGGCCCAAGATTTGCGTTGGCAACCCATGCAGGTAAAAGCTAAAAGAAGACAGGAAAAATATTATGTTACTGTCTTTTCTTGCTCACATATGAAATAAAATCATACTGTTTTTGCAATCATGAGTTTGGTCTAAGATAATATACAAACATTTATACAAATATTAAATGAAAATAGTATAAGTAGAGGGGATAATAACAGCTTGTGTTTGCACACAATTGTAGACACAAAGATGTTCTACACAATTTCTATATTTTCTTTTATTCCAGAAGCACAAATAACATAAAAATAAATATAACAATTTCTTGGAAAATAAATACTAGCCCCAAAGCTCAGCAGTTCAGCACACACAGCAGATTTTCACATTAACTAATTATTCACACATGAAATCAAAAAGACAGCATTCTCTCAATCAAAAATGTATATATCTGATCCCATTGTAGCACCAGGCTTAAATAAACATCAGAATTATTTCTTCCTACTCCATTTGAGCACAAATGTTTTGTAATTATATATATATTGTTATTTAGACTTTATTTCACATATCCCTTAACTACATTGTATCAAACTCATTAAGTACAATGTAATACACTGTGTAACAAACTAATAATGTGTAACTACATTGTACATACAGAATGGTTAAGGTTGGGGTTAGGTAGAATGTAGTCACATATTACAGTTTGTTACACAGTGTATTACATTGTATTTAACGAGGTAGACACAATGTAGTTAAGGGCTATGTTAAATAAAGGGTGACCTTGAAATGACAAATTTTAACTGAACTGACAACAGCATCCTCTACAAATGTATTATCAGACCAGTAGTTCTTTTCTGTTTTGGTGTTTACAATGTAATAACTAGACCTGTGCTGTCATCCCCGACAGCAAGGTGTATATCGGCGAAACAGCCCCATACGTCTGCTACAACTGGCACCAACGGGCACCTTAATCGGACATTGTGTGATTTCTATGGGTTTTAATATTGTTAACGAGCAATTAAGAGGTCTCGCACCCAAACCATGACAAACATGGGAAGGGTCTATTTGACTTTTTTGATTTGTCTGGATGTTTGTGAAGAATATTTTTGCCAGATTTTGTAAAATTCCCTAAAACTACATTCTTCTTTCAGTCTATAGGGGGCGCTATAGAGGTAACTGCCATCATATTAGTCAGATGTGTTCAGGGCCGGGGGGTCATTAGGTATTTCAGGT
>JAVQKC010048176.1:0-21204 GCA_036025475.1 Philypnodon macrostomus | reverse complement strand
GTGAATTATTTAATTGTCTTTAATCGAAGATGTACCAAACTCAATCCAGTTCTGCAGTTCTTCATGATATGTACCTGTGTGCAACAGTTGAAAAAGATCCAGCAAAGACTTTTGAGTTATTGCGTTCACAGTTTTGGCCCGTAATTAATTAATTACTTAATTAATATTCATCGAAGAAGTACCCAAATTGATACAGTTCGGTGTCTTTATGGTATGCACCTGTGTGCAAATGTTGAAAATGATCCGGCAATTCCTTTTTGAGTTATCGCGTTCACAGCTAGGATCTGCGGACGTGGACGCGGACGCGGACGAACACCGATGTGATTCCATAATATCGGCGACACGCTGTTTTCGCCGATATAAATATACTAGTCACAAAAAGCGGGGGATACCTGACTTTTGAGGGAAATTTATGGAAAACTAAAAACATCCCCCGGTGATATTACAGCATATTTTATCATATCATATCATATCATAAAAGTGGGATGTTTAAAGAATATTTCAGCAACTTAAAAAATACTGCACAGAGTTGTATGGGGGATTCTCCATGGATAGCGGCAAGAGAAGGAGTGGAAGAGGCAAGTCTAATTCAGGCTTTAAAATGAATTGATTTTTGAAACTAACTTGGGACATCTGTCAGCCTGGCATTAAGCCCCTGAGATCTTTGAGAATGTCGGGATTATGGACATCCAGAAACAACTGCTCAATCCAATCAGGAAACTATAGATGTAACTACAAAGATACATACACAATAGAAAGCATTTTAGATCATACTGTATAAGCCTTTTTGAGTGATATCAGGTGCGATCCAGGACTAAACCTGTTAACCAATCAAAAAACAGAGTCAAGATTAAACCAGCTCTAAACCAAGACTAAACCAGGATGAATCCAATGCCAAAGCAAGAATATATGGTAATTTGGACCATAGCCAAAAACAAAATCAGTGACTTACTTTGCAGAACACTGACAAACAGGAGAAACATAAAACATCTTGAAACCAGTCTCCAATTCATCTTCGTCAGGCTGTTTAAGTCCATACACAGTCCCCTGAGGGTATATCCTTTGATACCATCCATTTAGATATAAAATAACAACTAAATAAAGACAAATCTGCACCAGGCAGCATGTGATGGGACAGTGACCAGAGCATAGATGAGAGCTAGAGATCCTAATCCATGGGAAATCCGGAGGGGAGTGGTTTATAGTGGCTGGATGCAAAAAGTCTTCATTCGTCTGTGCCCAAATGTTACACCACTGCTCACTCATTTGTGTTTTTCGACATCAGCACCACGGAAAGCTCCCAGTCAATCACAAATGAACAAAAAAAATCAACAGCTATGGACAGATATTAAAAGCCGTGGAATATGGTCTGTGGTTCGCAGTGGGATGGCTAGCCTTGGTGATATGGTTAATTCTGGTTTAGTCCACTTTTTGTGCTACATTTTTGTTGTGCATTTGTCTGGGTGTGTTCTAAAGTGGTAGTTGTGAAAGGTTTAAGACTCGTTTGGAAAATAAATGTAATCGTATTAGGTCCTAACTAGATAACTGTTTAAGGCTCTCTACCGAGCAGTTGTCATTTTGCAGAAGAGCCAGGTCTCACAAAGGTCAAATGAGTTTTTAGTTAGTTCAGTTAGCTTTCTCGCTAGAATCCCTTGCTGTTGTTTACCGACATTATGGGGTTAGTATAGAAAGGGGGAAACAGAGAGCTAAACCCCAAATCCCGCGGACCTAAGATGCCAACTGCCAAGGGATAAGCAAAAACGAAACCTCACGGATAGCACGAAATTGACGGAGATGAGTAACACAATCTTTCAAAATAACTCGATGAAACCTAGCTCAGCTTCTGTACAATAAATAATATCTTAAATGAAACACATAACCGGCTTTCTCGGAGCCATTTCCAAACAAGCCACCTTCTTTACGCTCGAGAGCATCATTTAGGATACGTCACTGCGTCACTACACGCGTCTCCTCCGCGGGCCCGTTTTTCTCTTCCGGGTGCGGATCTTGCCTCTCTCCTGTTGTTGGTATGAAGCGCACAGGAAGCACGCGCAGGCCTGGTGCCGTTCCCTGACAGCGCCTCATGACCGGAATAACGGGGCGACACATGTATTAGCGCGTATCAACGATGGCGCGGTGAACCAGCGGTGTTTCAGGTATTGTAGCCTATATATGTGCGTGGTCCGGGTTATTCCAGGGGTCATGCGTGAGATGAGTGGTGTGGGTGATGCTTGAAATGGAGGGCGAGAAAGAGCGACTGTCAAAATGTGTGACATTTACTTTTTATAGGCTGATAACACACTGTCATTAGAATGAATGGGTTTGAATGGGCATTTCTAAGGGCGGACATGACACCCATGTGAAACATATGTTGATTGAGCTAATTGTAAAACGCTTCATTTATAGGCCTGTAGTGAATCAAACACACGTTCATTTTCGTCCATAATTATCATGCGGTATCTAAGTTGGAAGCCTATATAGGTGATGTAGTAATTATGTAAGAAATACTTTGGGGGCCATATTTTGTGCTGTATGCAAATGTAAGAGCCACGCTTTCCATTGACATGAATATAATACAAAAAATATATATTTTTATTGTCAATTTATATATTTTTATTCAAATCAAGAACAATACATGAACAACAACCTGGCTAACTAACTAAACACAACCCCCCTTGCACCCACAAAAACCATCATAAATATCATAATCCGTTAATGTCTATGTAGTTATGCTTTTATGTATATATAATGTGTAATTCAATAAACAACAGATCCCTACATGAACAAAAAGATTAGAATAAAATAAGAACATGGTGCTGAAAACCATACTCAAACCTCCTTTTCACAATATCACTGTCCATACATGCACATACATACAGCATATAACATGTATATATGCATACGCATATGTATCCATATATATGTATATGAGTACATATATGTGTACGTATATGTGTAGTGCAGAGAACTACAAAGGGGCAGGTGATCAAATTTCAAAACAGGCACACAGACAGCTTTAAAAATATTTTCAGCACCATGGAAAGCCAAAATTTCTTCTTTGCTAACAAACAAATTGTAAATGAATAAACAGGTTTTGAAATATATATAAAATAGGGAAAAATATGATATAAGCCAGGTCGTGATACGAAGTCATGAGAATCAGCTTAATTTGAGAAGATTGGAGGTTGAATTATGATACAGTTCATTCATTTATAGAGCATACATGAATGAGCTGCTCTTGTCTCTGTCATTTTTACTGTCAACTAAAACCATGATAAAATCAAAATCATGATAATAATCTGAATAACTGGTGACATTATTTTCTATGAATATGAACTAGTCTAAAGTTAGTCCATGGTGCTGCTTAGGATTCCATTCATCTCCATAAACAAACCCCACATTGTCCCTCTTTTTCAAACTAGGCCTGGTGACTGGTGCAGGCCGTGTAGAAGATGCTGCAGGGGCCCCATGCCAGGGTCCCCGAGCGGCCCCTGTTGTTGCGGGTCTCCTTCAGGTCTTGTATTGTGTGGACTCTGTGCCTGCCTCTGCTGGGGCTGCTCACCTGTGTCTTCATCTCCTCTGTCTACCACTTTGAGGACTCCACCAGAACACACTGCCAGGTATGGGGCAATACACTCACTGGCCACTTTATTAGGTACACCTGTTTTTTACTGTATAGTGCAAATAGCTAATGAGCCAATCCGATGGGAGCAATTGCACTAAGGGGTGGGGGATATGGTAAATAATATAATAACCGGGAGGAGATCCCGGGGAAGACCTAGGACACGCTGGAGAGATTATATCTCTCAGATGGCCTGGGAACGCCTTGGAGTCCCCCCGGAAGAGCTGGAGGAAGTGTCTGGGGAGACTTAGACTGCTTAGACAGCTGCCTCCGCGATCCGGCCATGGATAAGGATGGATAAATGAATGCACTGTATCACGATTCAACCATCTTCCCTTATCACATTTTGATCTTTTACCGCCATATTGAACACCCCTGACTGGAGAAATTACTTCAGAAACTATGAATCCACAATTTTTTTTCACAATAGTTAACAGGGAATCCTTCAAAAAAAAAAAAAAGATCAAATATCCAGTGAGTGGCAGTTTTGAGGGTGAGAATGCCCTGGTAATGTGAATGAATAGAAAACGCAAAAGTAAATCATTACATCAAGATTACATGAAGGTCCACAGAAGACCCCCTGAACACAACATGAGGTCAACTGCAGCAGATCTGGCCACTTTATTAGGTACACAATCTACCTGTACAGTGGCCTGTGAGTATATATGTCTTAAAGGGCCGGGCGATTATGGATACAAATCTAATCGTGATATGAAGTTATAAGAATTGGCTTAATCTGGATTTATTTATGCTCTGCTCTTCAATGTCATTTTTACTGTATCAAAATCAGTGTTTGTATTAATAGAAAATAATAATAAATAAATAGTATTATGATGAACACTGGATGGATTGTATGTCAAAAATCTAAATTGTGATCTTAATCTAAATAAAATTGTGATATTATACATTTATGGAGTTTTGAAGAGATCGTTTTTTGTTGTTTTGCAGGTCGCTAACTATCTGCCATCCATCAGTGCCTCCATCAGCCTGACTCCAGAGTGCCACATCTGGAGGTGCTGTATCGGCCTCCACTCGGCTCCCCGGGTCCTAGTGGAGATCAGTTACTCCAGACTGTACAAGTCCAAATTCGGGCCCCGGTCTGTGGAGAGGTCCCTGATCTGTCTCGGCCTGTTCTTCTCGGTGTGTGAGAATATGGGCCTGCTGCTGCTCACTTATGTTTCCTCCACTGAGACCTATGGTAAGGACCGGTTACTGACCATTTCGTTTGTGCCAGAAGAAAGTGCATCTAACTGCTATACTATTATATTAAATTAAGCCTATTTAGAATTGTTTATTTATGAGAAAGCCGCTACTATTGTAATATATAATAATGATAATCTTCAGATATTCCTGTTGTGTGTGGTGTGTTAGGAGTGCTCTAGTCTTCTTGGCAGGACATTGCCTCTTCCTCGTATGCCATGTTTGTTTACTCCCAAGTCAAGTTTTGCAAGTTTTCCCGTCTGACCTGGGAATGTTCTGGGAGTGAAATCTGTTGCTGTGTGGTGTGTTTTCTGTGCTATGTGGCTGCATACCACACACTGTAGGATCAAAACTGTTATGCTATGACTGGGAGCTATGATCAGGTATGAGGTGTCAGCTCAGAGCACCCCTTCAGGGATATTTTTTATGATCATAGAATGAGTCCCCACCATAGTTGTCCATATTTTATTTTATTTTATTTTATTTTATTTTATTTTACAACTAAGTGACCACTCTGTCTAAGACCAGTATTGGTATTTAATAATAACAATATGTTGAAAAAACAAGGTATAAGGCACACACAAAAAGTTCTAGCAAACCACATTCAAAGCAGTATCATAAAAAAGAGGAAGTAATTAGAACTTAAAAACGAATGTAAAAAGCAATGATAAAGAGATATAACGCTAAGGAATCTGGCTTTAATGGTCTGAGTTAAACTGTCTGTGTGAATAGGCAGCAGATAGTTTGTTGGGTGAATGAACAAAATAAAATAACATGGAAATGGGAAATAAATCATGTATTTTTTTTTTTTTAAGAAATCATGTTTTTGTTTCTTTTCAGTCGTGCATAAGGCGGGCTTTGTGCTGTTTATCATCAGCTCTATCATCTACATGGCTATAACCTGCCGTCTGTGGAGCGCCATCGAGAAGCAGTCCTTCAGTCCTGAGGTGAGGTGCACTGCAACAAAAGGTCAACAAGATCAGGGGTTCCCAAACTTATCAGACCAGGACTCCCACAATAATGGCACGAAAGCCTCAGGGCCCCTATCGCTCGAGGAGTTGTCCCCGGAGGTCTCGACCCCCACTTTGGGAACCCCTGAACTAGATTAGTTGAACTGACTTGAATTCAGAATCTTAATTTTATAGGTTGACAAGTGTGGACTTATTTAATTATTAGGTCCAGATTCTTTGTCTAGTTTGAGTGTAATTCTGATTTAATAGCAATATAACATTGAAAAATTTCAATTGCAGATGATGTCTTTTTTCTCTCCATTGGCTTAATGTAAAATATACTCAGTTTGAACCCACACATTCTAGACTGTATTGGAGATTTCTTAACTTAACTATCAATGTGAAATAGTCCCTTGGATTGAAAACACGTTCTAGTTGGACTGATCTACTAAGAATCAAAATGACTCAAACCAAGATCATTATTCTGATGTTAATTAATCTAGATATTACGTTTTTGTTTGAAGTTATTTTTAATTTAATTTTTTGTCACAAAATGTCCGCCAACAACATGAAGTGATGTGATGAAAACTTAAACAACTTAAATCAAAATTAATATTCTGAATTTTTAAAAGGTCCTATATTCTGCAAAAACTTTTCTGAGCTTTTATCATGGTTCTCTCTCCCGCATACACAATGTTGTGTTTTGTTTCATGTTTGAGTAATTCATTATATTGAGCTGTAGTCCTGAAAACAGACAGACCCTATAAGTGATGTCATAACTATGGGCTAAACCACAAAGTGCTCCTGCCCAACATACACACAGAGAGGATCCTTGTTGCCACCACCATTTAGAAACATATCTGACTGAAGAACATGTGTGTAAAAAGTGGTTGGAGTTTTCTTTGGAAACCCCCAAAAACCTGCACAAATGGTTTGGTCTCACCGATCGTTTCTCATTGAGTCCAAGTGGGAGCTCTATCAAACAGCCTGTATTAGATAACTATTGTGTGTTTGATGTTGCAAAATTTAAAATGGTAACCTAAATGTATCCAAAATAAACTGTGCAAAAAAATATAATATAGGACCTTTAACTATTCTTTCTTGCATCACTTGATTCTTACAAAATGGCCTCTTTCTGTTCAATTTCAGGACGCCAAGTCTCATCGCTGGAAAAAGCGTTTTTTATTTGCCAGTTCCTTCTTCTGTGTCTTCGCTGGGTTCTTCTACTGGAAGCACAACATGTACTGCCAATCTGGAAGTAAGACCCCTGATCTAAACTGAGACAGTGCAGTAAATACAGTGGTAGATTTAGAGGTTTGGGGGCTGAAGGCGAACATGGGCAGGGGACCCTCTGTATTTGGAGTATTTTTTATAGCTTATTTTTTGGTTATTTTTATTATATTGTTTAAATAACAATATTAATAGTCAGAATTATTATTATTATTATTATTTATAAATCTACAACATGATGCCTGTGATGAAACTTAATTGTGGAGCAAATAAGGCCCAAGCCATGTTCCTCCCCGTGTTAATGGGGGTTTTCCCCAGCTTTCTTCCACTGCCCAAAGACAGGCATGTGTTGGGAAAATTGGTCTAAATTTTCCCCTATAGCAAATGAATGGTGGCGTAAATGGTACGTCTCAATGTCAACTGGTGTGCTCCGCCTATTTAAGTTATAGTATGTCAGGTGTATTTTTTCATGATGTTGTAATTAGACAGACAAAAAAACAAACCAAAAAAGTCAAAAATATATATTTTTTAACAAATTCACTTCTCAATCCCTGCCTAAGGCCTCTAGTTGACTGAATAAGCTCACCCTGATCCCTAATATGCCCCAATACTTGCATGGACAGTCACTGTCCACGCCACCCCCTGCCTCAGGCCCATAGTTGATAAATAAATCAAATGTGAAAATGAGAATTATTATGACATATGAATTACATGGACGATACATTCTCCGAGCTGTGTGTGTCTGTGCTGAGGTTTATGTACTTAAGGGACAATAGACTCAATTTGATTAACACACACAAATAGTAATATAGACAAATCTTACCCACACAATATTAGCCTCATGCATTTACTAACATACATTGTTTCCCCAGCATACACTTTGTTCGCCCTCTTCGAGTATTTGCTGGTCTTCTCCAACATGGCCTTCCATCTCACCGCGGTCTGGGACTTTAAGGGCAAGGCTCTCGTGGTGGTATCATCTTCTGATGACAAAGACTTCTGACTAGAAACCCCGGAAGCACAAGACGATAGCAGCTCTCCCATGAACGAGCCCGAACCCGCTCCGGAGGAAGACTGGGACGGCCTTTTCCACATATTTCCTTGAAGCCGAATTAGGGGTGTGTGCAATATGGTGATAAAAGATCGAATCATGATATAACGTTATGAAGATCTGCTAATATGGGATGATCGTTGAATCGTTGAAGTCAACTAAATCATGATAAAATCAAATCTTGGCTTAATAAAATTGTGATATTATATATTTACCATATCGCCCACCTCTATGCCAAATCTACGTTCACTTAATGCCAATAGTGTTTGTGGTCAAAATTAAAGTGATGTTTTGAAATGTTACTAGCCTCAGCGTTTCTTTGTGTGACAGAAATGTGTTTGTACTAGGGCCCCAACTAATGATTATTTTGTTAATCGAATAATCTGTTGACTATTTTTTGGATGAATCCATTGATTATCAGATAGCGAAAGGTGCATAAATAGGACATTGTTCACAAAATTTGAACCAGGCGAAGCCAAAACTGAGAACTGGATCGAGCAGGGGTGGGCCTTTGACTCAAAGGCCACATGGGGTTTAAAAATGTGCCAAGTGGGCCGGCTGATATTGTATTCTTTGTAAACTGCAACGTAAGTGATAAATTGCCAATATTTTATCATTTAAAAAATATGAGAAAATGCTTGGCAGGCCGGATTAAAAAAAACAAAAGGGACCCATGTGGCCCCTGGGCCGCAGTTTGCCCACCCCTGGGATAGAGCATACTTACAAAGATTTTTCATCTTTAATACAATAATTTTTATAAATTAATATGAATAAATGTACACTGTGTGCATCGTAGTTTTTATTGGGTACCTCACTTTGACATGGCCACCCACAAAAGTCTACGGTCCGAGTGTGGCCCTCGGAATAAAATAATTGCCCACCCCTGCTCTAGATAAATTGTCAGTATATGCTAGCTCCTAATTTTCTTGGATTTCAACAAAGGCTCATAAAACATAAAAAATATGTGTATGGATGGACACATGACTCAACAAAAATATATAAAACTAATAATGATTAAAAAATATATGTATCTTACGTAGTAATTGTGGAATTCCACCAGATGACACCCTGTTACAAAACTCTCTTCTGCTGGACTGTTACCCACTCCACACTTTAGAGGGCGACACCCGCTGATACTGACCAGAGAGGCTGATGCGTAAAGGAAGCCAGTCCCACAGCCCGTGCGCTCTCTGCGGTTCTTTCGGATCTGCCTCTCGTTGGAGATAAGACAGTTTGAGCTCCGCACAAACACTGCGTTTCGGGGGCAGGAGCTTGCTCTTTTTCAGCTTCAGGTGCACCACGGATTTGCGGCGATGTTCAAAATACAGAGCTGAAAGTCACTCTCCGGGCTCTCCTACATGACAGGTAAGTCAGTGCTCCAGAAGCGCAGCAGCCAGTATGGATGTATCTAGACTTTTCTTCTATTCTCGTCTCTTTTTGTCAGAGATGCAGTGCCTTGGGAGATAATTCTCCATATGGTAGCATTTCATCACCTATTAAACGCAAATTAATCTATCAATTTGACCCATAAAATTCCTTAAAAATCTATTCCCTTTGACGCATGAGGCAGTTCATTTCCTCGTTAGCCCACAGGCATAGCAAGCTAGCCGCGCTTTTGACAGACGAGTAGACGTCCTCAGCAGCTGCTATGGTTTCCAAACCTTATCATTTGCTCCTCAAATGAAAGTCATTGTAAATTTGACCAACACTGACAGGTAGTATTTTCCACCGGATCTCTACAAATATAAGCGAGCCTCATTCATGAAGAAGAGACAATGACTTTTATGTTACTCGATGGGTTCGTTTTTTCTTAGCTCATAAATGACACTGTCTCTGTTTAACCGTTTGTTTCGTGTTAACGTTGCCGTTATGTTCATGCTAGCTTCTCTAACACCCCGTGTTCTTAAAAGTTTTGCCAGCTAGTACTACTTCCCCATTAACGTTATTACTTCCCCGTTTAGCCATAGGTTTTTGTAGTTTCATTGCTGATATTGTACTGGGCAAAGTGTCAGAAGCTTATGTTTTGGAGACCAAGAGGAAACTTCAAAATGGCCAGATTTAGCCCTCAGGCCTCGTGTTGCTCCTTTGCTTTGTAAACACAGCATTCCACTTCAGTCTGTCACATTTGTTATTCAAGTAATGTGTACTTTTTGCTTGGATTTCACCATTTTTTTTAACTAGCCGCAATTGTGATGGTAATAAAATATCAAACTACATTTTAAGCAGGGGTGATCATATGTCCCTGCTCAATGGTTACTGCCCCAACTGTTTGGCTCCTATGTCACCAAAAAAGCAAATGTTCATCAAAATACACTGTTATTTCTTTACCTTTTTGATAAGTGAATATAAACACAGGACAGGAATGAGCAGAGCATAAATGAATGCAGTCTGGTTTCAAGTTCATGTCACGATTCAATCTTTCATCGCCATATCGCACACCACCACTACATACAGCTTTTTTATTCAAACTCATTTCATGCACAACCATTGAGACAAAATGTCCCAGTTGTTTGGTTTAAAACACTAGCCGCCCTAATTTCAGCTGTACAGAACCGTTTGCCCAGCCACTGTAGCAACTAGCCATAGTAGTCAACAATTAACTGTTTGGATTTTCACTAGCCAAAGCTTAAGAAGATAATGGTTAACAGGGTCCTTTTGTTACCATAGTTTTACTCTCACTGTCCAAAGACACGCATGCTTTGGCAGAATTGGTGACTTTAAATTGCCCCCAGTAAATGACTGTGAGAGTAAATGGTAAATGGTGTGTCAGCCCTGTGATTAACAGCCTAGCCATTGTCCAGAGTGGGCCCTGCCTAAGGCTCATAGTTGCGGGGACAGTCTCTCGCAACCCCTAACTAGACATATTACAGAAGAAGATGGTTGAATATAAAATGTCTTCAAAGCAGCAATGCCTTTTAACATTTTGATGAATGACTGTGACTGTCTAATAAATACAGAATTAACCATGCAACCTATTGAATGAAAATACACCTCACAGTCAATGTGATGGCTAAATAAGTTGTGCAGGGGGAATTAAGCTTCTTACGCCTTCTCTTTACGTCTCCTGGTTAAAAAACAAACAAATAATTAACAAATAATTACTTCATCAACCCATGTCTCTGGAAGTTGCATTCAGATAAAATCATTAATTAGAAACAACAAACACATTTTGTTTTCCGAACTTAATGAACAAAATATTGCAAGCTCATGTTTTGGAGACCTTAAGAAACTTTCTTCTCATGGTCCTTAAACATGTGTTTGGAGAATTGGTGACTCCGAATTGCCCGCTTTAAACGACTCTGAGAGTGATCGCTTCTCTGTAAGCATATGTCTCTCTGTCAGCCCTGTGATTTACTGCCCATTGTCCAGGGTGTGCCCCACTTCAGGGACATAGTTGTAGGGTTAGGCTCTTGTGACACCTTAATAAATGGGTGTAAGTAATAAATGGGAGACGATGAATCAATCAAAATAAAATCGGTGGGACATTTCTTAATTGCATTAAAAAAAACCCCTAGGTCTTTAAAATAATCAAATCAAACTCCTTAATGTCTGGTTAGCGTGTGTTGGGTAACTCTGCCCTTTAGGTATATGCCAAATTCAATTTCTGTTTGCAGAGAGAGAAAGTGAAAGCCCTACTAGAATGGTGTGACAACCGTAGCCAACTAGCCAAACGGTGGTAGATTTGAATGTTGGCTCTACTAACACATCCAGTCCAACTAGTCACTTTGTCTGGTCTGGACTGGGCTAGGCCTACGCTGTCGTCCCAAACAGCAAGGTGTATATCTGCGACACGCCCCCATATGTCTGTCGCAACTGGCACCAACGGGCACCTTAATCAGACTTTGTTTGATTTGTAAGGGTTTTTATATTGTTAATGAGCAATTAAGAGGCCCCGTCCCCAAACCATGCCAAACATGGAAAGTTTGGCATGGCAAGTTGGGATTATTGGCTCAATCAAAGTGCATCAAAACATTAATTTGTTAATTATTTAATTGTCATTAATCATAGAAGTATCAAACTCAATCCAGTTCTGCGTCTTCATGATATGCACCTGTGTGCAAAAGTTGAAACTGATCTGGCATTTCATTTTTGAGTTTTGCCGATATAATTTCTTCAGGCCTGACTATCTGCTTCTATGACTAAATGTATGTGTCATTTTAAATTGATGTACCGATAGTCAATAATCGGTGTGTGCTAAATATTTAATTGAAAAACACGTCATGCAAAATAAAGATTTTTCTTAATTATTTTCTTTTGGGAAATGATAAATTAATAGTTCATTTGCAGTGGTTGTAATATGAAATTATACTAGTTGACAACATTTCAAACATTGAAATTGTGGCTAGTAAAACTCTTGGCTAGTAACTTTTAACTAACACTAGCCTGGGTAGCCCGTAGACAAAAAATTGTTTCCTGGTTACTAGACAAAAACAAAATCGACACACATTTGTCAGATTGGAAGTCCTGGCTGGTTTTTCCTGAATTAAAGTTTGCCTTGTTCCTTTTGCAGTGTACACCAGTCATGGAGTTGAACAGACTAGTGACCTTGTGGATTCTCTGCTTGTGTCTTCTTGGGGAGAGTTTAAGCGACAAACCTCCAACTCCTCCCCCCACCACGGACACTCAGCCGGCCGAAAGTGTCCTGCCCGGTGAGTAACCCGTGCCGAAATGTTAAATAAATAAATGTAATGTCTCATTTGCCTACAGTCACGGGACCGCCACCCACTGACGGTGAGAATACAATATCTTTGTAATTGTGCGGGAACTAAATGTAGCTGGGCTGAGAATAGACAGACAAGCATTCTTCAGTAAGCCCTGTCCCTCCAGCATGGTCAAAGCCAAACGGAAGCTAATTGAGCTAATGGTTAGTGCAATGAAAACTCCTTTAATTACAGTAGTTAATTTATTTATTAGAATTGAGTTATTTCAAAACATTGCAACTACTATTATTTAACATCATACTATTTACTGAATCAGGGTTAAACCAGCACTAAACCAGGACTGAATCAGGTTTAAACCAGGACTGAATCAGGTTTAAACCAGGACGGAATCAGGTTTAAACCAGGACGGAATCAGGTTTAAACCAGGACTGAATCAGGTTTAAACCAGGACTGAATCAGGTTTAAACCAGGACGGAACCAGGATGGAACCATTGTCTAAACCAGGATTGCATCTAGACCTAAACCATGTCAGAAGTATGCCAGAACTATGCCAGGACTAGACCAAAGCTAAACCACAATGATTAAGTCAGGACTACTCCAGGAGTACTCCAGGACTACTCCAGGGCTAAACCAGGACTAAGCAGTGGTCTACACAAGAAATGCAAAAAACTGGAACAAAACTAGCACTAAAATAATAAGTACTAGAAAGAACTGCTCCTGTTGCCTCAAAACACAATGTGAAAAACTCTATTCTATAGGTTACTGTGACATTTAGCCGTGTATTTTGTCCCTGTAAGCCACCCGTACTTGTGTTGAAAACTGACAATCAAGGCATAGTCCAAGGTCTATCTGCCCCATCAGTCTTTCTAATAGGCATCACATGTTCACAGAGTCACAAGAAAACACAGAGGAAATAATTGATTGAAGTGTAAAATTCGGGAAGAAAATATCCAAGAATATTGAAATGACAAAATAAATTGGTAAGTATGATTTATTGATAACCTTAATAAAGTTAGATTAGTGGTTTATTAGTCACCAATAGTACAGGTCAAGTACTAATTTAATTTTAGGGTATTCTGAACTTAAACAAAACATACTATGGACTAACCAGGAGTAAACCAGGAGTAAACCAGGAGTAAACCAGGAGTAAACCAGGATCAAACAAGGACTAAGCCTAGGCTAGTCCAAACATAGACTAACTTTAACACAGAAAAAGATGACATCTATATTGATTTTGTGTTTCCCCAAACTACCAAAGCAATACATTTGCAACAAAATGTACAGTCCTACTTCTCGCACAATCACTCAAAATAAAAACTCAGTTATGGGAAGTGGCCCATGTAGACACAGCATGCGTGCACAGAACTTGACTTGCGTAACCTGACCTGTTCAAAAAGGGCAGACTCTACGCTATGTAAATATGCTATCTGCCCGCTCTCTATGGAGCTTTGCAAGCCAAATGAGCCACTAGGCCAGCTTTGGGTGTGCTTCTGAAGTGTCATAGGTGCAGAGGCCAAACTTCAGTCTTGGTTAACTAACGTGGGAGAGAGAAAATGCGTGCACCTTTTTTTGGTATGTGGCACAGCAGGTTCCCCCCAGCCCAAGAGCAAGAGTTTAGCTCAAACATTAACCTGTGCCTTCTCCCCTCAACTTCACATTGTCCTTCTAGATGTGTTTGTTTTGGTTTCAACATTTGTAAGAGGAGATTGATGAGGGCTTGTAGAGCAAATAATTCTGCGTTATATTATATTACTGTAATAAACCCTAAAAAATGTGGTTTTATTACATAATGAAGTGGCCATTTTATTACATTATGGTAGATTATTACACAATGAGGAATTAGGGCTGAAATATATATTTAAAAAATATCACAATATCAGCAAATGCAATATTGCAAAAATCTCTATATATCGCAATATTGTCTTTAATGTGACGTAGATTTTCTTCTGTTAAATATAAAACTCATATTAGAACCTTGAATAAAAACTAAACTAAATAAAAATTAAAGTGTCATGTCTTGATTTTGAATCAATTTTAACTAGTGAATATAGGGACTATTTTTCCAATTATTTAACTTGCATCCAAATATCCCAACAATATGAATATTCAACATTGTTGTATTAAATATCTTGTTTTTTTCCAAATTGTGCAGCCCTACTCTAGATACAAGCTAGATACAACAAATGGTTAACTTAATTCTGCTGATGTACACAGGGCTGGCATGTCTGTAATAACTAAGCCTGTCATAACATGTATCAAAAGGGGAGTGAAAACGTAGAAATGTGTGTGATGGGTTTAGATAAATGGCACATTCAGTATACTATGGTGAGTCAGAGGTGAGCTAATTGTCTCAATTACCAAGCTTTCATCATGCCTAGGGTGATATGACCTGACCTTACTTGCGGTATAGGTTAAGGTGAGCATGTCATTTTGATGACTCATTATAAAGTACAGAGTAATCTGGGTGAAATGGCACTAATTAAAAGCCAACAGCACAATTTCTATTTCTAATCCTTGATTTTATTGCAGATGTCTACTGTTTTTCAAATCAAATTATTGTCAATTTGATGAGCACAAACATCCTGCGGGCAGGGTGAGGCTCCAGGCCCAAACAGGGCTCTAGAGTGGCACCAATTTGGGTGCAGACACCCACAACACTTAAGATACAAAGTTAGGCACATCAATGCAACCAGTGCAAAAATGTATTCTAGAGCCCTGCGAAATAGTTTTGTCTGTAACGTAATAGTCTCAAACATGTCAAAGCTATGACGTACATTTGCACTTCAGATGACATGTATGGACATGTATGTTCTAAGCTTTTTTTATGACATTAAATCTACTGTATTAAAATGTTCTCTTTCATAATTCAAATCAATTGAGCTTTTAAATGTTTTCTTCATGATGTTAGGCAGCACAATATTGCCCAAAAACCCAAACAATTTTGAGTCTTAACAACATGAATTCAATATTCATTTTGATATACAGTAAGCGTGTTTTATCCATGCCTGCACAGGGGCAGGTTTAATTTTATTATAGAAAGCCATTCCCAAAGTCAAGAGGTGCCCGTTGGTGCCATTTCAGTTGTGGCAGATGTATGGGCGCATTTTGCTGACATATACCTTGCTGTCAGGGACGACAGCGTAGGCCTAGTTATTATTCATTTCAAGCTAAATTTCTCTTTAAAGACTTAATGTAGGGGCTCTGGGGCCCCCCCCTGAAGGACCTTCACAGACCCCACGTTGGGAACCACTGAAAAAAAGCAGCTTTATCTTGACTGTTCTATGATGTTAATCCTCTGGCTTTTACAGCAACATAAGATCAGACTTTGTGGGTTACCACTTGACCTCTATTGACCACAGATGACCAACTTTACACCACAGAGCAGGGTCAGATAATCCATTTTAAGCGATCTTTAGACAAATTCCTTTAGACAAACACCTTTAATGTATGAAGAGCTCTAAAGTCTGGACTCACTGGTGCTAACTATCCCCTCTTTATCTTGTCCAGAATTCTCTCCTACTGTGCCTTTTATTGTCTTCTTTATTGTTCTTGCAATGTCTTACCTCAGTGCAATGCAAACACTATTGTGCATAATTACTGTTCGGCTAAAACCTGTTCTTTCCCGGATCTAGGGCTTGAGTCCAATTTAGTCCAAACAGTAGAAGATAAGACACAGATGTTTCAGGCCTCGGTGAATACATTTATATAGGATAGAGTGGTTACATAATATCTGCATAGACCTTCATACAAGTGTCTCTCTGACAGGGAGTGGCAGCCTGATAAGATCTGTGACAGTGGTCCCTCAGGAAGTACAGTGTCTCAATTAACATATTTTCGATCTAATCTATATTTTTGGTCTGAAAGTCACAAGTGAAGGGCTGCAAAATTACATAACATAAAATGCATGTAAAAGTCTGTTAGGTAGGTTTAACCTCTACAAACAGACTCTGAAATGAATGTGATTCTTGTGTAAGTTTAACAGTTTACACAATATCCAATCACAATTGCAATATTTGTCATAAAAAATTGAATTGGTATATTTTCAAAATCATACATAGCTAAGTAATAAACAAACTTTTTTTGATAGAGTATATTTTTAGTCTGAAAGTCACATCAGTGTTTCCTCCAGCACTTGGTAGTTAAGGCGGCCACTTTGACTTTAAGCAGCTACCACAAAAGCTACATAAAGTAATACATGCATTTATTTGATTCTACCCAAACCAACATTTTAATAGATTTAAAATGAAATGAATTTGATGTGTATTCTGTGTATAAATGCCGTTAATATGTCAGTGACCAGAATAAAAGAACCAGCAGTTGGCTACTACCGTCACTGACAGAATTTCTGCGGGAAACACTGCACATTATCTAGTTTTTCTGGAACATTCCCACTGAGTCCTTACATAACCAGAGCTGTGTCTTTACACTTCACTTATCTTGACTGCACCACACAAGGCCAAGAGACAACCACCACTTTAGCATCAGCTGCTCACTGACATCTCACTAACTTCATTTTGTAGACACTATCAGAGGTCAGAAGTCCTTTGCTGGAAGTTGGTTAATTGTAGTTGTAGTATGCTAAAAATAACTAGAGCTGAGGGGACAGGGGGGCAGTGGATCATGTAATGAGCATGTCTGGCGTGTCTATCAAACTATCACAAGTTAACCTAAAAGTTTGTAATTTTCACTAGTTATTTCCATGGTCAAAAATGATTAGCATTATAAATTTATTTGCTACTGCTACAGAGCAACAGCACAGTGGCTTATCGTGACTTGAGGAGCACACATTACAGACTGTGAAATAACTCTACAATAGTACCGTATTATAATGAGCATTGTGTTTAAATATTTCATATTCATCATAAAATCCTAAGCTATGCTCGGGGACATACAGATGGTTAAAGTTCATGAACAACAATAAATGGTTGTCTTGTAAATCTTATTTTATATAAGACATTATTTCAGGACACAGCTTCATATTGAGTCTGTCTTATCTTTGTCTTTATTATAGCAGCTAACAACAGAATGTTTTAGGGCATTTTTGGCCTTAGTTTTCCATTGTGGCTTGACTGTATATTAGTATGATTTTAAATTTCTGCTAAAGCTTAATTCTGGATTCATTTTAGCTTAAGACAAGACTTAAGTTACTGAAAAGTATGCAAGCGTAATGCATTTAAAAAAAAACTTTTGTTTTACAAGACAAAACTAGAAAAGGGAGTGTGCTGCAGCTAAAATTATACATTTGGGGAAAACTAAATGAATATTTTTAGCTCCACTGTTTGGCAAGGCTGAAACATGACTAAACACAACCCCAAAGGTATGTGACAATTTGTGCTTGCATACAAATGAAGGAAATATTTCAGATGTTACAGATGCATACTGCATACTATATTAGAATCATAGTAACTACTTGACTGAATATAATTTCATAAGAAATGCCAGCTTATACTTTGTTGCTTCCACAAAATTTTCTCAAAGCACTTTACTACAAATGTTGATGTTATTAGTGACAGAAATGAGAGTGTTCCTTGGCTGGGTTTACATAGTTAGAATAATCTTTTCACCTTTTGGCTTTGAAGTTGTGCTTTATCATTGTTTGGCAATGCTCGAGCATGAGTCAGCATTCCTCCACTCCAACAGCATGTGGGCAATGATGCTGGGATATACTTTTTGGAACTGGTTTAGATTCAGGGTGCTCTATTATTTAATACAAACTAATTTTTTTTGTCATGTTGCACATACCTCGATATCACATTCACAACTCAATATTCATATCACAAAAAACAAATGGCAATAACTATGGTGACTGTAAAAACATGATTTAGTCAGAGCCCACATGTGACTGATAAATGTACGTGTTAATGTTTTTGTCAGATTTCTGTCGCATCGATGCGCCACTATGCAAAGATGAGAATGTCATCCTCAGTTTCGAAGCCATTCGTAGTATCCACAAGCAGATGGACGATGACGCCAATGGGAACGTAGACGTGGCTGAGACAGACGGAGTAAGTGCCATCAAAATACACTTTATTAGGCGCACTCCAGGGCTGGGCATATGTGGTCATTTGTGTTACTGTTGTTGATTGTCCTCCTACCATCAAGGCATTTTCTCCTGCCCAACTGTTCATCACTGGATCTTTTCCCTTTTTGGGACAATTAACTGTAAACCATAGAGTGTGTGTGGGACAGTGTGTGTGTGGGACAGTGTGTGTGTGTGGGACAGTGTGTGTGTGGGACAGTGTGTGAGAGTGTGTGAGAGTGTGTGAGAGTGTGTGAGAGTGAGAGCGTGAAATTTCAGTAGATGAGCAGTGTCTGAAATCTTATTTCTTTTTTTGTTTTTTTTTTTGTGTCAAAATTCCAGCATGAGCAGTCAATAATATGTATTATGAACTTTAGCAGGTTTGTCTTAAATATAAAGCTGTTTTGAGTAGGTAACCTGGCGTACCTAATAATGTGGACATTTTCTTAGCTATTAGAAGTAAGATCTATATCAGAAGGAGGTGACAATTAGTTTTCAATTTTTTTTTTAATGATTACCAGCAAGACTAGAATGACCAAATCAGAAGGCCCTTTTCCACTAGGCCGGAATGGGACAGGATGCTTTGGGGCAGATTCCACTAGGCTGAGCCATTCTCAAGCGAGTTTCGTCCAGTTCTGCATATTGGAAAAGGGCCTATAATGGACCAAATGTGGGATAGGGCATGTTTAAATTGAAGAAAGCGGGACAATGTGGGATATGTTAAAAATTCAGAAAAATTTTATTGATTGAATAAATAAATCTGGAAGCTTTTAGTCTCTATTCAGCCACTTTACTGTCAGCTTCAGAAGTAGCTTGTTGCTATTTCTTCTTTTCATTAACTTAGATTTATGGACATCGAGTGAATGAATGACTATAGATAAATACAATGTCTGTGCTGGCCTGGATTTTGTGGGATGCTGGTTTTGTATCCTGGCCAGCCATGACTAGCTCTTCTCATTCTTTACATAGATGTTAGTCTGGTCAATTTCACAGGCGGTGTTTACAGATGAATAGTAAGTCGATCAGAAATACCAGACGTGACGCTGAAGAGCAACATATGCACGCACACAGCCTACTGTCAAGAAGGAAGTCACCTTAGCAACGTTTGTATATGACACGGACAACAGAACAACAGAACGGCTCGCGAATGGTCCAGCCGCAAAATCGAAGTGAAAAGATATGATATGAGCAAGGGCCCAGACCCCACTACAAAAAATAGCGGGGCTGGTATACCAGGCTACTGGATTTGAGCTGAAAATGCTGTGCAATCTAATGCAAAGTGGGACATCAGGTCACCTTCATTAAAACTAACTCAAATTGTCAAGTTTAATCAAATCTACATATAAAATGTCAATGATTTGGGTGTTGGTTTGCCCCAGCACACTGGTAAATGGTGACGAGGCTTACAGGTATCACTGGTTTAATCCCACCTGGTCCAGTGTGTTAAAGAATTTGCTAAAAGGATTTGGTGTCAAGTAACCAGATTGAGCTAACAGCAGGATTAGTCTCATCCCTTAGTCTCAGTCCCTTGTGTTAAACCATTAAACCAGGAAGTGGTGGGGCAAGCATTTTTTACACTTTTTCAACCACAAAACAACAAACGTTAGAAACAGCCGACCAGCAACCACATGCGTTGCTTTTAAACCCCTGAAACCTGGTTTAGTCCCTGTTTTGTGCTTTTTTAATAATGCATCCTTTTTGCAAATAGGCTAGTTCAATTAAGCAGAAATAGGTCCTTTTATTTACTAGTTAAAATGTTTCAAAATCAAAACTAAGTAAAGTCTAAAGTAGAAGAATTAGAAAAAAAGCATTTTATTTGTAGTATTTAGTAGAAAAACTGACTAAAAAAAATACACTTTTTGATATGTATGCTGTTTTAGCAATGACTACATTCTGTATAATAAAAAGAAAATCTGAATTTAACTGTTGCTGCCAACTCTCTTCGCTCACTACAAAGTAACAGTCCTCAATTGTCTTCAGAGTGAAGTAGGGCTGAAACGATTCATCGAGTAATTCGATTAGTAAAAATCTTCGATTCATTTTTTTTGCTTCGAGGCTTCACTTAATTTACAGACTGGCTCGCAGCGCCGAGGAACTGCGCGCCAGAACGTTAGTTCCGCCCGGGACACATTTACCGCTGCACAGGCAGCAGTACACATTCGCGCTTGCAGGCTGAAAAAGCAAATAAAACCTGTTGAAGAGAGTTGGCGGTCAATGTAATGGGAAAAGGTGGCTCAAGCAAGAAATCAAGAGGAAGAATTGGACGAGGGGCGAAAGGAAGGAGGTCAAAGAAAAAGGCAGAAAATGTCTAAAGTCTGGGATCATTTTAAGATTAAGACGGGGCAGAAAGACTTAGTCCAGTGTAAAGCTGAATTGGCGTACCATAATAGCACGACGTCGATGATTTACAGTTTTTTATTTATGTTATTTAATTAAAGAAAATCTAGTATATCTTATTAGATTAATCGATT
>JAVQKC010048170.1:0-10338 GCA_036025475.1 Philypnodon macrostomus | reverse complement strand
AGTCACAGAGGAGGGAGGTGTTTTGGCAGCCGAGTGGGGCTCAGTTTGGCTTTTGGAAAAGGGACGCAGGTGGATATCATAGAAGTATAGGTAAGAGCAAGTGGTTGGATTCTGACAGCCTACTTTTATATACTGTTTGCAAGAATCTAAATTACACCAACAAACTCCCCTTTTAGAGAATTGCAGTTAGAAAGTACCAGCAGTTGAATTTTGTTTTATTATTCACTCATGTTTGAGTAATCCTGTATGCTGGGGTGCTGACTATCACAAAAGCTGAAAGCATCTAGGTAGCCATTACAATGTAGTTTGGGCCACATTGATATATATAATTTTGTATTTTTTTATTTGTATTATTGTTAAACCCGATATGTGTCCAATATTTATTCAGAACACAACATGTATATGCCAGATTTATATAGGTTATTTAAATTTTGTTACTCAAATATGACATAACTACTTCCAGTTACTGAAATATTTTGCTTGTGAGTTACATACATACATATATACGATTGGAGACCAAATTTTTCTTTAGTATTTGAGTGTGTTCTTATAACAACAACAAAAATCACAGGTTTTTGAAGTTAATTGAAAAGCCCAAATTTCAGATTTACTCTAAGTAGGAGAGACATGCAACAGTTTATATGGTACATTTACCGAATAATACCAAATTTGCATGTACCTTTTATACTTGTTGTACTCAAATGTACTGTATTGAAATGGGTTCAGCACAATTAGTAAAGGGTTTTGTCATGGGCAGTAAAAGTCAGGCACATGAAGTGACAGTTTGAATATACAAATGAAGATTATGGACCAACAACTACAAACAAGAGTGTTCACAAAGCACTTCACTTTATTAGAAATGCTTGTCTACATGATATAAACATTAAAACAAAATAAATGTTCAAATTAAATGCGTCTGAATATGTATACGTTGTCGTCTGGGTAAACTTTGTGATTTGTCGATGGTATGGGCACATCGCCTGCAACCATCACAAACAGTCCGGCACCAAACTCTTATTTATCCATTGTTCTGATATAATTAAAGCCTTCTCATTAGTGACATAATTGCAAGTGTAATTAGCAATAGTAATAATTATTGTATTTAATACATTTTCTCTTTTGGTTATCAGCCTCTTTCAGACTGGCTAATTAGCAGTCGGAGAATTTCATACTTTTGTCCCTAATTCATTTCCTCAACGATTATTACAGTTAGATTTTCCCCTCAATGTGTCTTTAATAAATTAATTATTCGTCTAAAGATTGTAGGCTCAATCCTTGGGCCAGCCCGACCACAGAGTCTGCATGTCCTCCCCGTGTTACAAGACATGTCCAAAGACTTGCCGATGTCCAAGGAGAGTTTAGGTCTCTAAATTGCACATAGTAAATGAATGTGACAGTAAATCAATGTCTGTCTGTGTATGTCTCTGTGTTAGCTCTGCGACTAACTGGCCAATTATCCATAGATGTTTTTTTAAGAACTGGGAATATCTTGGAACAGTCTTTGGGCTGTTTAGTTGTATGTTTTTCATACCCCTAATAAGGCAGCTATCGGTCTAGCTGAATTGAATTCTCCCAAGTGCACCCCGCCTAAGGCCCGTAGTTGCTGGCTTCAGTCACCAATGAGCAATAAGCAGAGGAAGTTTGCTTTGTATTCCAGTCTCTCTCCACTATTTGTTTTTATAATCTAACATCCTATTTGTGGAGTGTGAGCCGTGCATTAGTTTGTTAAATGACATAGGATTAAATTGGTTTTGTGACACATGTGGTTTTTAAGTCTGACCTACACAAGACCCCCGATCGTTTTCCACCAAAAAGTGCTCTTTAGAGACAGCCCTGCCTTAAAACCGCAGATAAAGAAACATATTCATAGAAAAGCTGTAATAAAAATGCATTTTATTTAGGTTTTATTCAAAGGGTATTACATTGGAGGTAATCATCTTAAGACCCTTGTTGTTGAGATAATTGGTTCAGACATTAACCTTTTACATCAGTCTACATGCAGTGCTATTGAATATACACAAATGTGAAAATAGTTTGCTAATAAAATAAATGAATAATATTATGTTTTGCTAGTTTTAGTTTAGGTAAGAATTACCATACACTCACTGGCCCCTTAATTAGGTCGAACCTGTATCGAACCCGCTGATGTAGCCCACCTGCTTCATGTTTTGTAATCTTCCGTCCAGTGATAGTCTTCGGTAGACCTTGATGTGACAAGTGGTAGTGGAAATGGTGTACCTAATAAATGGGCAAGTAAATATTACATGTAAAAACATTGCATTTTAGTAAGAAATTGTTCAAAGTCTGGATAAAATATTTTGCTGACTTGATGTCCAAAAAGATGAATATGAACTTACATCTAAACGGTTATTCATTTTGCTGCATCTTTGGCATAATCTGCTAAAAAGCTCCAGGCCTCGAATCACTTTATTTCAAAGAAACCCGTGTACATGAGATGCTGAACAGCTGTTTTATGTTTATCTACAGAAATCATACGGCAGTACAGTGAGTGTTGGCTGGAGGCGATAACTCCTCTGTGGATTCAGCTCCCGCAGATACTCCATTAAGAAGGTAAGGTTTGTCCATGCAGTGATTGTCAATGTGATATTAATTTTTTTAATGTATTGACGTTAGATTGATAGTCACTATACTACATTTATGGTCATTTGTTGGGTGTAGATGACTTTTTTACACACGTCAGAGCTACCTTTCAATATTACTACATTTTAATGAATTAGTAAAACAAACAGACTTTTTTCAACCAAGTTTAGTCATTAAATTGTTCACTGCGTGCTCATTATGGCACATCCAGACCTGTGTCTTTGCTTTATAGACTTAAATGGTACTTTTATGACCATTAATATCATTTGCTTTGCCATATTTTACTCTACAATGAAGTTATTTCATATACAGTACCTTTTGGCTTCCATACGATATCATCATAAGAGTTATGACAACTTGAAGATACATTGGTCCATGCTTCTTCAGTTTGCGTGTAAGTAACTACTCGTAACGTAGAACAACTTAATTGTGTGAGACAGGCTCAATGGCAGCTCGCTCGAGTCATGATACCCAAAGGCCTGGATTAATTAAGCTCTAAACCCACGAGCGGAGAGCATTCAGCAGGTGCCTGTTTGTCTTGGTATGGGACTTGTTTTTGGCAGTGGTGCGCTTGCTCATTATAAATCTGTAATTAAGTTATATTTTATTTGCTTTTTTTTAAACTTGCTGTCATGAGGGATCAACATAGCTTAAACTCGTTTGTGTTAAGTGCACTCTTGGCTACATCGATATCGTACGCTTAAGTTCATTCACTGGATTTGGCTGTGTGAAGTGCTAGTGTAAGAAACAAACTAGTTTTAATGTAATATTTGGGCCTTGAATGTTTTCTTATAGATTTGACATCAACATTTTAGGTTAACTAGCTGTAGTCAAAATAATCTGAATTTTATTCTGCAGTGAGTTGGCAGCATTGTAACCATGTATTGTACATTACCATCATCGTCTTGCTCACTTTCCCCTTGAAGGTCTCTTGCTGCTTGTTTTCCAATTTTATTTACACACCATTTTTATTCAAACTCGCTGATTTTGTAATACTCAAAATCTCCCTTATTTGTTTATAAACTGTACCAGCTCCGCACTTGTACCCACCCCCTCTATCCTCCCATAGAAACAAACAGTGCACACCCCGCTGGCTGTTGGGATATTCCTTTTGCCCCCTGCGGCTCGGCTCATCCTGCGCTGGGCGTGTTAGCAGGGCTAAGTGAATGCAACGGAGCAGCACCAGTCACCTGCCAGGGGGAAAGGAGAGGGGGGGGTGAGGTGCTCCGCGGGGGCGCAGGGAGGATGAGCTGTGAGAGAATAGCCTCCTCCTGCTCGAGGGTGGTCAGGCTGAATGAGAAGCACCACAGCGGCACCAGCGTTTGCCAAAAGCCCGCTCCAGCTCTAACAATGTGGCCTGTGGAGGGGCCGAGCGGGCAGGAAATTGAGGTTAACAACATGGCTACATATTAAACAGGGTTTGGAGTGCACTGAGTCAGTGTGGGGCAAGGGAATTCCTTTAGTATACACAATCATTATTTTTACAGAAAGTGCAGTGCATTCATATCTGCAATAAAGAAAGTATGGCTTCTTCCCAGAGTTTTAAACTACAAATGATGTGTGTTAGGCTGTGTTTTGAGAATTGAACATTACCTTTACCTTGTAACCTCAAGTCCACTTATTGATAGAAATGTAAAAGTGTAACTTTTTACAGTTCCTTTTTCAACATGAACTACATGGACATTAATTACAAAAGTGGGTTAAACAAATACTCAGTGTTCTTAGCCTAACTCAAATGTATTGTTGTAAAGTGTAATGTGTAAAGTGTACACAAAGTCCACATGTCTAGGCACAAACTAACTTTTGTATCAAATTTCCATCAACATTTCTTTTTAATTATTTACTAATATCGGTGAAACAATGATATTATGGTTTCACGTTTGTGCACGTCCGCATCCGCAAGGCCTCTTAATTGCTCATTACCAATATATAAACCCTTAGAAATCACACAGTGTCTGATTAAGGTGCCTGTTGGTGCCATAGCAGTTGTGGCAGACGTATGGCGGCATTTCGCCGAAATATACACCTTGCCGTCGGGTACGACGGCGTAGGCCTAGTTCATAGTGTGTAGTCAACGTCATTGGTACCAACACTCAACACTTGTTCAGCATTATAAACAATCACAGGTCCTTCTTGTACATTACTTCGTGTACATTACTTCGTGTACATTACCTCGTGTACATTACCTCGTTTACATTACCCTGTGTACATTACCCCGTGTACATTACCCCGTATACATTACCCCGTGTACATTACCCCGTGTACATTACCCTGTGTACATTACCTCGTGTACATTACCCCGTGTACATTACCTCGTGTACATTACCTCGTGTACATTACCTCGTGTACATTACCTCGTGTACTTTACTCCATGTTCACGTGTAGGTTTGACCTGGATTTCCACAGGAGCCTTCACTGAGAATCTCTCCATGGCTTTCCATCACTCCTTTCCCCACCGCCTTGCCTAAGGGAGCTCCGTCTTCTACTACGTGCCGTAATAAGGCTAGCTGATATAATGAAGGTCATTGTAATCACTGCTAATGTGCCAAAGAAGTCAAGGCACTGTAGCTTTATTTGCCGGCAAGACTTGGCGTTTGGACCTGGGGGGATGGCTGTGATAGTGTTATCTTTACTAACCTGACTGTAATACCGACTCCGCTGTTTTGTGTTGGGAGTCGGAGGTGAAGTTTTCCCAGTGATCCCGTTGGCGGATAGGTACAGATTGGGCGCTACATCCTGGTTAAATCCCTTATCCCAAGATGGTTCACTTCTCTCAGTTAAAATTCAGATAGGAGCGGCCTTCGTGTCTGTCTGGCTGACTTGGATGACTGTTCTTGACACAGAAGTCGAGTGAGCGCTGGCTCGTAACAGATGACCTCTAAATCTAATCCCGTCCCCCCGGAGTATGCAAATGACCTCAGCTCAAATTTGATTTGTTTGTGTTCAGTTTAGGACGCAGCCGTTTGCAGCAATTATCCAACGTATTGAACATAATGCAAATCATATGGTTTAACAGTAGATACAGATCATGCCATATTTGGTTGTTGGATAGATATGTTTTTGTTTTGGCATGACCCTTTAAATTTACAGATAGACACTCAAGAATGTGGGAAAATGGGTGATTTAAGTGAGGACCTAGAGGGATTTGTTTACAAAAAGAGGTAAAAGAGAATGGTTTCTAAAAAAGAAAATATTCAACGAGTAACAGTTCTATGGGTGAAAATGTCTTAGTGATTTCAGAAGACGGAAAAGAATGGTCACACACTTTCGGTCTTAGTAGAAATAATTATCAATTCATTTTGACATATTTCAATAATTCAATAATCTCTTTACTGCTTATTGGTTATGGGTCACAAAACAGAAGTGTGGCCCAACCTGGATAATCAACAAGTATTTATAGTTTTTCAGTGAAAGACCTTATGTGGAAACAGACAGTGATGTCATCATTACTCACATCAAACATTAAGAGAGTTGACATCAGACGTCTGATGACCTGCAGGTGACTAGACATTACTGCAGACGTCCTGCTCCATGAAAAGACCGTCTCTGTAAGAGATAATTTGTGAATCTGAAGGTTGTTAATCATTTGTCTTATTTCTGTTATTTACATTTTGACACAGTTATGTATTATCAAACATAATACAAACATACATATTGGTTTTATTTCACACATCCTGTAAATTGTAAACCCATCTCTAACCCCTAAACGAAAGTCCTTTGCTCCCTTTATTCTAACTTTGTGGCTTCCTGCAGGACTACAGTGAAATGATCTCTTTTGTCTCGCATCATTAGCTCCATCTGTCGAGCGAGCGGCCTGTCTGTTCCGGAGCGTGGCAACGTGATGGTCGCTGGGGGCGGCTCCAGTCGCCCCGGTCGCCCCGCTCGCCCCGGCCATCGCCTCGTCTGTGATCCCACTGACACTGTAACATTGGCTTGACGCTTTATTCTTATTTATTCATACAAGCAGGAAAAACACAACATTCATATGCATGACTTGGGCCTACACAGAAAAGTACGGTTCAGTCCTGGTTTAGACCTGGTTTAATCTTTGTCTAAACTTGATTTAGTCCTGGTTTAGTCCTAGTTTAGACCTGGTTTGCACCTACTAGGTTGAACTGGTCAGACCTAGTTGTATTCTTCTTAAGTGTATTCCTCTTTTTGACCTGCTTTAGTCCTGTTTTATGCCTGATTTAATCTTGGTCTAACCCTGGTTTATGGTCGCCTCTATGGTGCGTACAGATGTGACATTGACTTTGCGGTGTTTTGAAGAAGAGAATTCCTCCATTTGATGCAATTTTATGATAGAGTCTGTTCTAAATTTGAAATGGGCATAATAAATATAAACAACCTGACTTGTCTGTCTCCAAACTGGCTTTAATAGGTCAGGTCTGTGTTGTTGTTTTCTGCAGTCGGGAGTAAACGACGCACCAAACAGATGTAGCATTTTCTCTCAACAAGGAAATATTTTATTCATGATTTACATGAATGATAAATCTTCAGAAAGTCTTAGCGCTGATGGGCATACACAATTTAACATCTGTCTTCCTCAGAATAATTAATCACTTTGAAAAACACTTGGGACACGACTTCATAATTTTCCTTTCACTTTGGCTTTGGTTTTTAGTAAAGTAGTTTGATCAAGAATTCTCCAAAGATGTCAGCAATGACACTAACCATAATAATAAAGGGCCCTATTGTGTTAACTTTGATCATTCTACCATATACAATGTTGTTTTCTTGCACAGAGTTGGATTTTGTTTCATTTACGCATGTTTTAGTCATCCGGAATGCTGAGACGCTGACCTTCTCAGGAGATGAAATGACCTTTCAATGTAGGTTAACCCTGCTACTACTACTAACAGTGAGGTAGGGGTGGTCACCGAGAGGGCCTTAAAGAGATATGCACCAAATCTGATCTATTTCATGACAGAGAAAGTAAGCAATGTTTTCCATCATTATAATCCTTTTCTTAATTCTTAATTTAAATTAATCCAAAAACATGAAAAAGAGCTTAATATGGCTGCTTTCAATGAATGGGTCTTGCTTGGCTAATGACCACCTCTTAGCCTTGTCACCATAAAAACCTTCAGACCCCAGCATACGTAAAAGACAGCAAAATGTGGCCTTTCTAATTATAACTTTTAATTCCCAGATGAATATTTCCGTAATGTCTCAAGTGAATTGCCTTGGCCTTATATCTCTTCGGTGTGAATGTACAGGCACAAGGGCATCTGTGTGCATGTCAATGTGTGCAGATCATTTTCATTCAAGATGTAGCCATCAAAGGTCATAACCATCCCAATGACCTAACCTTGCAATGTAACACCTGGGTGTAAAAGTGGACTCATCCTATCTGCAGGGATGGCTGTAATGTACCTCTAATGTCTAAAGTGCGGAGATAAAATAAGAGTTATAGGTTGGTGGGAGAGATTCTAGTTGAGCCACAGAAGACGCCAACTCTGTCGTTATTAGGGTATTACTATGGAGCAAATAGTGTCATTTAGTCGTGTCTATACCTGGTTTAGTCTTTAGACCTGGTTTAGTCTTTGTTTAGACCAGGTTTTGTCCTGGTTTAAGCCTGCTTTAGACCTGGTTTGTCCTGTTATTTAGTCTCGGTTTAGACCTAGACTAGACCTGGTGTTTTCCTGGTTCAGACCAAGCTTATTTGAGAATTAGACCTGGCCTAGGTCTGTTTTACACCTGGTTTAGGCCTAGCTTAGTCTTGCTTTAGATCTAGTTTAGACCAAGTTTAGTCTTGGTTTAATTCTGCTTTAGACCTGGTTTATTTATGTGGCTTGACTTATTTGATTTAGTCTTTTTAAAATTGAAACTTATGTTCAAATTACATAATATACTGTATGTTGGTGGGATTCAGCCAGTTCAGAGGTTTAACCTGTACTGTAGAAGACGTTAACACTATCGTCTGAAATAAGCTGTTGGTATCGGCCTTGAGGTGACAGCCTTTTGCCAAAGTGCCGTATTTGTTGGAGACCATTATGAAATAAAAGTCTGTGGAAAAAGGGCAATATTGGGTTTGAATTGATCCCTTGAAAACTGCAGTAGTGAATATGCTTTCATTTTGATGGTATTACTATGGACCCAACTGTGTTGTGTCAGTTTCACCTCCGCCATTACTTTGCTCCATTAAGGCCAAAGCGGGTGATTTTATTTTTGCTCAGTCTATTTTCTGTGATAAAATGAAAAATCTGAGTGCTTTATTAAGTCTTGAGTGACACCCAAAGCCGAGGAGCCGACTGGAAAATAAGTCGTGTGGGATTGAGTTTCAGTTCATTTTTGCTCAATTTCCATCAAATCAAATACTGCACTTTCCAGTACAGGCCTAATGGGAGTGTCAAGTTCACCAAGACCCACTGTTGCTCACTACATTACGGGATAACAGCCTGCTTTAGACACCAGCACTCAGTGGCCACTTTATTAGGTAGCGCTATGTAAATGCTTGTGAGATCAAAATGGCAAATCATCATCGCATTATGTAAATGGTTCTTGTCATTTGTATAAGGCAAACCTGCTGAAGTTCAAAAACCAAAAGAAAGAAAGGTCCTTGGCGTGATTGTTGGTGCCTAGTGGACCATTCAGAAAACCAACCAGCAACTTCACATGTTTAATGCTGTTGTTATGTTCTTGAGCACCTTGCCTATATGAGACTTTGTTCTGGTGTGGTTGGTGCAACATTGCAGCCACAATTCCATCAGTCTGCCAAAATGCAACTATGACTACAGCGGTACATTACCACCTCCAATGCGTGACTGGACTCAATGAATATAAAGTGTCTTAAAAAGGACGCCTATATTATGTAGATAAGCAACCATGTCTAGAGATTACAGAGAATGGTTGGATAGACATGCAAAAGCTAACACAACTAAAACTAAGCTAAAACACAACCTAATTGTGTCCAGTGAGCATATTTCTACTGCACTGTTACTTTAGTATGATTTTATGAGTTTACTAAAAAAGATACATGATGCAGATTTTCTAGGCTTTAATTTTGGCTGCTCTGTTATCTGTGTTGCTTTACCATTTTAAGCCAAACAAACATGACCGGTGATGTTTCGGGTTCAGGACCTTTTTCAAAACAACCTTTCAATAAAACAAGCTGAGCTCCTGTTTGAGACATACAGGATCTCCCACGCTGGGACGCCCCGCTGAAAATACCCTCCCTCCGGATTCAAAGGCTTCAGCTTTTGGTTCCCCCCGGGAGAGCAGCCCACCACAGTATTATCCACCGGGGTTTGTTTAAACTTGTTGGGGAAGGTCTTTTTTCTTTTTCATGCAGTAGGTTATGTGACATTTAAGAGAACCTCCTCACTACGAATGAAACGGGTTTTATTTGGATTATTGATTTGAAAGAGAAGACCACGGCTGCCAGTTTCTGGTGACAGCTGAGTGGTGGAAGCACTAAATGGTCCACACTGGTCAGTCCAATAGCATTTTGTAACAGTATTTCTTATCATACCTTTCTGCTGTAGAAAAAAAAGCGTCTTAAGTAAATGTCAGCCTGCCATTTGGGTTCGATACATGATGTTTCTTAGTTTTCTTTTTTCAGTTGAGTGACCATTTTAAAGCTCAATGTGGAGAAATTTGGTGCAGTAGCAGTTAATTTTTTGCTGTTCTATAGGCTAATTTATGTTGTCTTTTATTTTATGATGATTTCATTTACATGTGCCTATTTTGTCATGTTCATTGCTTATTTTTTCCATGTTAATAAATATAGGCATA
>JAVQKC010048152.1:0-14542 GCA_036025475.1 Philypnodon macrostomus | reverse complement strand
CTTATTAACCCTGACAGGGCACACCTGTGAAGTGAACACCATTTCAGGTGACTACCTCTTGAAGCTCATCAAGAGAATGCTGAGTGTGTGCAAAGCAGTAATCAGAGCAAAAGGTGCTACTTTGAAGAAACTAGAATATAAGGCGTATTTTCAGTTGTTTCACACTTTTTTACATATTTCCACATGTGTTAATTCATAGTTTTGATGCCTTCAGTGTGAATCTACAATGTCAATAGTCATGAAAAGAAAGGAAACTCATTGAATGAGAAGGTGTGTCCAAACTTTTGGTTTGTACTGTATATATACACAGGACAGTAGAGGGTGGCTCATACAAAAATAAATATTGCTCTTTTCGAATTCCGACATCAAGGGCCATTCCAGTTGATTTTTACAACTCTGAAATTCTGACGTCTGAATACAAGTGGATTATTTTAGAGTTATTTGGCATATGAATCAGCCAAGTGCATTGTGGGTAGCGTAGTTCATACCTGTTGGTTCTGAGAACAGGGGTAGGCAGCACGCAGGTGAGTCTCCAGCCAAACGAGGCCAAGGACTGCAGCAGAGGGATGTAGTCCGCCTTCACTTGGAGACCCTAAACAAAGAGAGGTCACAAATGATCATATGCTTCATGTGGACTTCCCATATTCTCCCTGTGCTCTGGTACTGACAGCATTAAAAATACAACCTAGCTACTTTGGTCCTAGGGGGGATACAATAGACAATGGCCATTTTGTCACAAGGCTGAAACTGAAACAGTATCTAAACCCTGAAGCAAAATGAACACCCAGGTTAAACAGATACTGCAGTTCAATTTTCCTATTGGTAAAAAATATGTCATGGTACATGTCTATGTCAGGCCCTCAGGCTCTGATAGGCCCTTGTCTCATTTAGACACACCTGTAGTGAATCAGGAGTTTGATTTGAGAACATGGCTCACACATTCACCCCAAACCTTCACCAGCTCCCCTGTCTCTACCATGCACTGCCCATATGTGGAGCATTCAAATTTTAGATGGATCTGGATCTGACCTAAGTGATTGGTTCCACTTTAAGGCCCCTTTGCACTAGGCACAATGGGACAGGATGCCTGCAAATCTCCCCAAATAGGACTGTGTTTCCATTCCTATTGGACCCAAAGACCTGACGTCACACACATACAGCAAAGGTTGAGGTAATAAATAAGTTTTGTCAAGTGTATTTTTAAAACATTACAAACAATTATTAAAAAGATGTGAGTAAATCCTGGTGTGTATCAAAACCATAAACTAGGCCTGTGCTGTCGTCTCCGACAGCAAGGTGTATATCGGCGAAACGGCCCCATACGTCTGCCACAACACAACAAGGGTTTTTATATTGTTAACGAGCAATTAAAGCCATGACAAACATGAGAAGGGGCTATTTGACTTTTTTTATTTGTCTGGATGTTTGTGAACGATGTTTTTGCTAAATTTTGTAAAATTCTGTAAAACTACATTCTTTTTTCAGTCTATCGGGGGCGCTATAGAGGACACTGCCTTTATTGGTCAGATGTGTTCAGGGTTTGGGGGGTAATTAGGTATTTCAGGTTAGAGCCTAATCAGGCAACGTATGTGCAAGTTAGAGGCTGTCAAATATACCTGACATTTACAATACAATTGCCCGGATCAATGTGCCAAAATTCACACAATTTTGTTTATGTTCAGCAGGATTATTGACTCAAAAAGCTGTGACAAGAATGAGTACAATGACATTCGAGACCAAGACCAGGGCTGAGTAAAACTGTGTCCGATACCGAGAACGAGTATTAGCCTCAAAATTGAAGTCTTATCCAAAATGCCATTCTGCTGCTAATATGTGATGTAGGCAAAATTTGCTCAAGCTTGTAGTAGTCAAGAAAGTAAAACTAACCAAATTAGTGTCAACTTTGAGGATAAAATGTTCACTTGCTACAAAACCTATCCCACTCACTAACTAGATCCATGTTGAGATCATCTGAGTTATTCACCTCAGATGGTTTTGCCTGATCAAAACTCAACATGTAGCAGCAACATTAGCGCAGATGCTAACTTTCCTACATGCATGCTCAGAGCCCCTTATAGTAGCTTAACTCCAAACTGCAGAGCCCAGTGAGTGTGCGAGAGCGGGGGGCCGTGATAACATATAATCAGAGAGGTTCAGAGCCGGAGTAAAAACAGCATGACGTGGTACTGGTGGGGCGGCCCTCTGGGGAACAGGCTTTCATTTGGAGTGTGCTGGGCTGAATAAGGAGAAGATTAGAGGGTGGTGTCCCCGGTGCTCCAGCAGAGGGAGGGAGGGGCTTGGTGTTTGATATATGACATAGAGCTGGGGAGGAGAGGGCTAAAGAAAACACCAGGCTTTTGAACACTTTGAGGTTAACATGCTCAAGCCAACAGTAATCATATTCTTCTGTAACCTTTCTCTTTATGGATGTACTGTACTGGAAATAGTCACAAATACAACTTCATTGAGTGCACAAAGGCAGAGTGGTTAGCATATACTTGTCCTGGTTTAGATTTTGTTTAGTCCCAGTTCTGACCAGTTAGGCCTTATTTAGTGCATGGTTAAGACCTGATTTAGATCTAGTTTACACTGGATTTAGACCTCATTTAGTTCTAATTTAGACCTGGTTTTGTCCTGGAGAAAGCTAAAGAAAACACCATGATACGAGACGACAACACTGAGCCAACACACTGAAACTCAGGCCTTTGAGGTTTACGTGCTCAGGCCAACAGTAATCATATTTTTCAGTACCATACTAGAAATAATCACAGAACAGGTTGGATTTTTCTGTGAACTTTCAAAAACAAACTCAAAGTAGTAGTAGTTAAATCAGGTCTAAACCAAGACTATCAGTTCTAAACTAGGTCTAAATCAGGTCTAAACCAGGTCATGAACATAGCCTATATCCAAGACTAAATAGGGACTAAACAAACTCTTTACCAAGACTAAACAAGAGCTAGTCCAAGACAAAAAACGTTCTAAACAAAGACTGAACCAGGACTTAATAAGGGTCTAAACAAAGACTTACCAAGGTCTAAACAAAGTCTAAACATGGCCTAAACCAGGGCAATAAAAATTGGTAATTGGAGTCTATCCCTATCAGATCTAAACCAGGCCAAAATCAGGTCTAAACCAGGTCAAAATGAACTACATAAACTAAATGAGGCCTAAACCAGGTTCAAACAAGGTCTAAACCAGCATCAAGCAAGGTTTATACCGGGATTAAACAAGGCCTATACCAAGACCAAACAAGGTCTATACCGGGACTAAATAAGGCCTATACCAAGACCAAACAAGGTCTATACCTGGACCAAACAAGGCCTATGCCAGGACAAAACAAGGCCTATACCAAGACCAAACAAGGTCTAAACAGGGACTAAACAAGGCCTATACCTGGACTAAATAAGGCCTATACTAAGACCAAACAAGGTCTATACCGGGACTAAGCAAGGCCTATACCAGGACTAAACAAGGTTTAAACCAGAATCGGAGCCAACCCCACTGCAAGTGAGGCTTTTGAACACTTTGAGGTTTACATGCTCAGGCCAACAGTAATCATATTCTTCTGCAGTAACTCTTTCTTTATGCTGTGGTGAGGCTGTACTGGAAATAGTCGGTCACAAATACCACAGAACAGGTCAGATTTTTCTATGTACTAACAAAAACAATCTCAAAGTAGGCAAAGAAAGACTAAACAACATGGAAAAGGCCATGTAATCTTCATACAGACAACTACACAACTATACAGAAGACTACAGCTCAGGGGCGTAGCATTAGGCAGGGCAGACAGAGCAAATGAACTGGGGCCCATTGGGGGTCCATGACCAAACAAGAACTAATGTGTATAGTGAATGAATAAATGTAATTGTAAGGTGATTATTATTGTTTTTAATGATGGAATTATAATGCACAGCTTTTCTAGACACACAAAGACACTGTCATTCTGCGCCTATAGGGTCTCTCCTGACCACCGCGGTCACTAGGGAAACAATGACAGTATGTGCTCCGGCGGGATTTGAACTGTCAAAAAATAAAAACTAAGAATCTTCACGATAGCTTAATAGGGCCCCTTTAAATAAATGAATCCATGCTGCTATACCAGATTGTGTGTTTTATTTTGTGATCTGCTAAGTACCAGACGATTGTTTGATTATGACTACAGTGTGACTCATTGAACTGGAGTGGATTTTCCAGCCTCTCCCCAAAAACTGAAAGTAAACGGCTCAATACATTAGCACATGTTACTAATACTGCTCTCGCTCACACGTCTGTCACTACGCCCGCTCAGCATGGGCCTTAGTGTAAACGCTGTTGCACAATGTGGACTTGGAACAGCCCCGAGAAGGGGATCAAAAACACACCCTAGTCAAAAATAGGGCTGCACATTATATCGCGAAATGATTGAAACACAATATCACAAAATATATATCACTATAACACAAGGTGTAGTTTTCTTGCCCCACAGTTTTCTCAAAGAGCTTACAATTTTAGTCCATTATTCATTCACTTCACAGTGACACACCGGTGGTGGTAAACTACCTTTGTAGACACAGCAATTTGCGCCAACGGCCACCAAACACCAATCACAAAACCACATTAATTTGTGGTTTAAGTGTCTTGCCCAAGGACACAATGGCAGTATGAACAGTTTTGAGTGGGATTCGAATCACCAACCCTCTGGTTATAATAAGGTTGCCCCCACCCACCAAACCTACCTAAAAAACCTCCACCTAAAAAAACATAATAACAATCTTCCAGCTAGATACAAGTGGCATTGAAGGATGGATCAAATGCAGAGGTCAACTTTCCCTTAATGTATACCTTAACCCTTAAAATATCACAGAAATATTCAACATGGTTATCAAATCTTTTTTCTCTCTCTTGGCCCTAGCTTGGTCCTCTTTCAGCACCTGGGCTTGTTGTTCTATGGGGGTGTGACATGCCTTCCTGTACATGACGTTACTTCCCTCGCCCGAGGTAAAGAGAAGTTCAGAGTGCCCCCCGTATGCCCAGCAGAGACATAAAAACGGACCTTTGATTGTGGTCATGTAGAGAACTTGAAGGTCTTTGCTAGCGCTGGCATTGTCTTTGCTGCTTCCTGCCTACCTGCTTCCTCACACAATGGCTCAATGCAGGACATGAGGTGTGATTAAGTGGGACAAACGCAGAGAAACAGTAATAAATAAATGTTGTCATTGAGCATGTCTATTTGGGCAATTATTATAATTATAATTATTGTCAGATTCAGTAGTAGCTTGGCTTGTTAACGCAATATCTGTTTCACAAAAAAAATCAAAATATATCTTAATCTTAATAACGCCATGATCTGATATTTATAATCAATTTTCCAAACAGAGCCTTGAATGAAAACTGTCTATATAGTCACATTTTTGTCATGATTTCCATAATTTAGTGATAAATTAATAAATGATCATAGATAAATAAAATGTTGTGGGATGCTGCATTTGGATTTGAGCAAAAAAATAATAATCTGTGCAATGCAAAGTGGAACATCTGGTCACCACACACAAGACACATGAATGGACGTCAGGTGTTCAAACCCTAAAACTTGAAGAATCTCTTGAACATTTGCGCTAAAGGCAGTTCTTCTGTTGAGATAGAAACAGGCTGAACATGGTACTTTCATGAGAGGACTCACTGCAAAGGTTCTTTTAACTTGTGATATATCAAGACATACAGGCTTCAAATAACACAGTGGATGAGTTCAAGGTAACAGTAACTCAAAAAACTGTCCCAAACAAGGTCTGCAGGAGACTTCTCTAACTTTATTCAAGGAAGTACACAGAGACATTTTGGATGACCTTTGGATGATTTTATAATGACGTAAACTAGCTACCAGTATGGCCCATTGGCACTGTGAACATGAGCGCTTTGTTATTAGACCATAAAGGGCCAAATGCTGTAAAAAACACAGTGTATAAATGTAACTGACCATTTATATACTGTCAAAATAATTGTGCTGGCATCGGTCAAAATGTGGGACAGAACGTCAACTTGTGGGACACTGGATTTGAGCTGGAAATACTGTACAGTCTAATAAAACGGGACATTTGGTCACCCAAGAAAAAAAAATATTCCAAAGCTAGCATGGCTAAGAAAGCTAATGATGCTTATCCCTTGAACTATTTACAATATCAGCCCTGCCCAATTCCATTCAAACTGACCATGTTTAACCACTTAAAGTCAAGCTAAAAAAGTAGTGACTAAAGAAACTCTTTGTGAGCTGATCAAAGAGGCAAAAGTGACTCAAGTGCTGCTCTCCCCACTGGCATATTTTTCATATTCTGTGCAAATAAGATTTGGAGTGTAAAATGCGATTAGCCCGCTCCCTGCGTGGGCCATATAAGAGCAGCCCCGGGGACCACTGGCTAAGCTAAGCTGCTGAGGAGGAGGGCATTAGCATTATTGGGCCCGGGTGTGTGCTGAAGATACGGGACACTCTTCTAAAAAATAGGCGTTTCGCTCCGGGGCGGGGCTGAGTGTCCTACGTCACTTGCTCTGTTGTTGACCGTTGACTGTTAACACATTTAAGTTTTTTTGGGTTAGCTCATTAGCCTAGTATACATGTGAAAATTTTATGCTACTGCTAAATACAGGCGTACTAAATTAACTAACCCAAACTTCTTCATAGCCTTAACTTTAACCATAAATTAACCCATAGCCCTAACCTTAATCCTATCCTAAACTATAACCCTAACGATACCACTAATCATTATCCTAACCTTAACCATTAGAATTAAATTTAACCTTAAACATAGCCCTAACCTGAATCACAACAATAGCCTTAACCCTGACCATAGTCCTGTTCTTAAACCAGGCCAGCATGAGCCAAACACCCTTTTATTTTTGTAGTGTTTCCCCTGCAGATAAAGGCGTGTAGTGTATGTAGTGTAAGGGGACTCACATTGGTCCCAGCAGTGCTCCCTGGGGTGCTCCTCGTCCGGCAGGGTGCTGTCGCATTCGGCCCCTTCCGCCTCCTCCACGATGTGCAGCTTGTCATCGTCGTCTGTGTCAGAGCCCGCCTCAAGCCCATTGTTGTAGTTGGTCACTGCATAGGAACATAAAGGAAGATAGGTTAGATATTGTTAAGTATAATAATGATTCATAGACCATAAAGGGGAGTGTTGGAGGCAGGTGATTTGTGTGTCTGTAGATTTTGATCAGTGAGGGATGCGGAGAGACATTGCTTTGCATTTAAATGTCCTCTATTTTTTTTGCCTATTTTGAATACATTTCGGTTACCATTTTACATTTTGCAATATCAAACACACAAATATGTATCTAATACAAGCTGTTTTGTGGAGCTCCCACTTGGACTCAATGACAAACGCTGTGATTAGACACCTGTTTATGAACTAATTCCAACCACTTTTTGGTAAACAAAGCCTTGACAACCTCACAACCGAACACATATCTTCTCCAATCAGATGTTTGAGGTGGAAACAACATTAGAACATGGATAAAAGCTAAGAAAAGATGATTTTGCAGAATATAGGAACTAACGCAAAGTCTTCATATCACCAAAAACTGTTTGCCAATATCAAATTCCCTCAGCTCACAGGTTTTTCATTTTAACACTGAAAGATTGACAATTAACCTACATTTTCCAAGCCAAATACTATAATACACACCCACATAGATAACACCACAATAATCCTTATTAAACCATCATTCATGGTGATTCTGTCACTATAGTTACTTAATTAGAATAAATAAAATTAAAATGGCATAGTAATGTTTGATAATAACATATTTGATATACAATAGTTTATCTGAGCCGCATGTAAAATAGTTATGTGATGATTTTGTTTTGTTTTTTCTAGTTCCAGTTCCCACGTGGATTAACATATACATCAGTGTGTTGATTATACAGGCCCCTAGGAGCCAGCCTTCACAGACCCTGATTACTGCCTATGAATCTGCCTGAACTTCTATGTCTTCTGTAGCTCCCCCATATCCAGCTCCACCTATGTTCATCCACCCACACACCCTCTGCAAATCCACTGTGAGGGGCCAAGTCACTTCTCCAGGGGCTATTCAACAGAGCCAGGAGGTTACATTTATAAACATCACTGTAAAACTAGATTTTGTAATCTAAGTACCAACTTTACTCTACTTACAATTTGTGCAGTAATTATTCACATGATAAATCTTTCATGTTCTCAGTTCATTTCAGTAGATCTAGAAATATGTGCATTCAACTCACATGGACTATTTCACATTTCAAGAGGCTGTATTTTCGAATTTGAGATTTCTTAAATGCTATCAACATGAAATTCTTTTTTTATGATTTTGTTTTTAATTTTCCTTTTGGTGATGCTTATGAACATACAAAAAATCTTTAACTGAAAACCCAGTGCTTGAGAACCACTGATAGATTATGATAGAGTATTCAGTTTTGTGATGCATTTAATTTTTTTATGAAGCTGTTTTCATCACTATAGTCTACCCTAACGGAATCATGGATAACCAATTTTTATTATAAAAGCCGACTCCAGACCACTGCTTGTTGTTCTGATACTTCCTGGTTTGTGTGAGACCATGCCAGACTTAGACACTTATTTTGCACAGTTTCACAATACCAGGTAGTGCAGCTTTACATGATCAAAATTGAATTAATATTTTAGCTCAGTCTGTGGAGCTTCGGCATCATGGGTTTGAATCCAGCTCAGGACATGTTTTCCTAATGTCACTCCCCACTCTTCTCTCTGATTTCATGTTAGTCTTCTGTCCTATCAGATAAAGCTGGAAAATGAACCAAAAAATGATGGAAATAATATTGCCAGCTCTAGCTTCCAAAAAATAGCTTTCTCCAACTTTAATGAATGCAAGCAAAAACGCAATCCAGCAAGCTTGTTCCATTCCACAGTATCAACACAGCTCACATGTTTCCTTCAAATCTAAAGTAGTTGTACATGAATGTTCCTCCTCTCCCACCTCTGCACCTGCGCTGGCTGAATACTGGCTGCAGTACAAAGCTCCTGTGCGGCCCCGCGCCCACCACATTCTCCACTTTCTCTTCACTAGGACCACGAGGAAGAGGAGAGACTGCTCCAATCAATGTGGATTGTTCAGATCTCTTCTCCTTCTCTAGGTGCTGGGTATTCACACTCATGAGGGGGAGGCGTGGGGGAGGACCATTCACAGGGTCCACACAAGTGAGCAGCTGCCAAAGCATGCCTCGATAGATTCTCAACAGTCTTACCATATCAAATAAGTTATGATTAGTGTAGGCAAATATATCATGTACTCAAGTCTACAGCCAGGGTGAGTAGATCATAATGCACTGAATGACAGACTCACTTGCCTCGTCCGATCTAAAACCCCTTTCGCACTGTGTGGACTTGTTGCCATTCCTTTGTCTAAGCTTTTTGTTTGGTGTATGTTTGCACATGAAAGAAACTAGGGACGCAGTTTTGGGGACCATTTTACCTCCTACTATAAGGCAGGTACTTTACCCTTGAACCAGGAAGTGTATGTATGTGCAAAAACAGTTATGACATTTTTTTTAATAATTACTGGCTGCCACATTTCTGTAGATGTGTCTTACCACCATCAGTGTGTGACTGTAAATAATGCAATTGTAGTGAATTGTTACATACGTTGAGATCCCAGACTGCTTTATAAAACCAATGTTAAGGGCATATGCAAACACACTTACACACTATGCCCCTTCATTTGTGAGATGACTCCGCATACGGGCAGACACACATTTAAGTGATGACTCCATTTTATGATAGACAAAAGTGCATTTAGTCAAACACTGAATTAATAACAACAGGCAGCCTCCCTCAGAACAGAGAGTGTTTAGCCTTAGTCTCTTCTCTGTCACAGGTGATATAGTGCCCCGGCCCCTCCTCTCTGACTCACACAGGCTGTTTAGGGCCAGACCCACTCAGGTGTGGAGCTGAGGTCAGCACTGTACTGAGGATACACTGTACCCCCCTCTCTCTGTCAGCACCAAATCATCTACTATAAAACCATGGAGAGAAAATCAATGAGCCACCGGGGCAGACAGGCAGTGGGGTAAAACATGGATGGTGCAATTAAAAGAAGGTAAGGGTTTTGTAGACCACATAATATAAGACAAACATTTAATATTCTATAAGGTGACTATTGCAATTATTCTAAGTTGATAATGCATCATTTCCATAATTTAGTCCGACTTTGGCCTTTGTTTAGTCAGTGTTGACTTTGAAGCTAGAAAAAAGAAAAGATTTGAACTTGCATCAAAATATTGAAAAATAATACTGCAATTATCACCTTAACAAATTATTTTCTCATATTGTGCAGCCCTACGTTTTGCAATATTTTAATGCAACTTCATTTAAGCAGAAATAGTTCCTTTATTTAGTAATTAATATTGCATCTAAATCAAAACTTAAAGCTAAACAACGACTCAAACAAGGCCAAAGAAGGACTAAAATAAGGAAATCATGACTTTTAAATTACATAGTTAAGTTAAATTATTTAGTTACACACATTTTCATTCAAGGTTAAAAAAAAAAAAACATTTTAACAGTGTAAATCAGATGTGAGAAAGGAATATCTAGATCCAGATTAGTTCAAATTACTTAAATTCAGAAAAAGTATTGAAACATCAAATAATCAGGGCCTGGTAAATAAATCAATTTAACTAGTCAGAACTACTTAAATCAAGATGAATATTTTGAATTTAAGTCTTTTTAACTCATCTGGATAATCTTTTTTACTGCGTTTGCTGGTATTACTGCTTATAAGGTTTGTGTCTGCTGCCAAACGGTCACCGGGACTAAACAGAAGATGTAAACACCTCAACATCAACAAAGGCTGCGTTCTGCCGTTTGGACAGCTGGCCTCATTAGCGCTAACATGCTAGCGACACAACAGGAGGATGACGCCTACGCTCAAGAAGCCCTGTGAGGTGGAGGAGGTGAAGAGACAACTTTTTCTTTAATAGGATGCAACATGTTCAACACCTGTGAAAATAATACCCTGAAATAGGACACCATCGCTTAAAGCTGTAATCTGCAGGTTTTCAAAAGTAAAAAAAATGTACAACCCTTTATGATGTAAAGTAGGTAATCTATCATAATTATTAGCCTATTTTTCTTTAGTCCCTCCCGTGGCCTCTACTAACCCTGATTTGTTGCTGTACTCAACTACTATTTGTCAAGCATTTTCTTATTTTAGGAAACCTCCAGACGTTGACAGCGGTAGGTAGAGTAGCCAAAATTTGTACTCATTGTTATTTCAAAATATTGTTACTAAAATAGAAGTAACTGTTTAATGTTATGTGCAAATAATTTGATTAAATGGAATTTGAAAAAAATGAATATTAAGGTACAGACATTTCCAAATCTTGTTTCCTTTTTTAGCAACATAACCACACTTTGAGTAATACTCCAGTGAAGAGTACTGTTACTTTGAAAGTACAAGTAAAAACTATACTATAAAAACAATTTATTCCAAAAAGTTACTCATAAAAATGTAATTGCTAACCGCTGCTAAACAACGTCCCTATATATCTAGCATCAAGTTAAATATTTCTGTCATTTTGATGTTCGGAATGCCACCTAAAAGACTGTCTAATCACTTTCTTGTCACCGTCTCCGTTCTGGAGTTGTTTGAGTGTGTGAATAAACAGGCCGTGTATGTCAGCCACACTTAAATATGTGGACTGAGAGGGGGCTGTGTTGTTATGACACCTGCCAGACTATATCAATGACTGCAGTGGAATGAGTGAGGGGGGGATGAGGTAGTGATGGGGTGGGCTGATGGTGATGGGGGTGGGCACAAATGTGTGTTATCTCAATAGAAGGATCACATTTGAAGACGAGTGGTCATTTATCTGTCATAACAGCATTAGAATTTTGGGGGCTTCAATTGGCTTTCTAAGAGCTCACTCTCCCCCATCACTACCTCAGCAGCATAACCACATCACTCTCCTCCATCACCACCTCACCAGCAGAACAATCCCACTCTCCTCCATCACTACCTCAGCAGCAGAACCACCTCACTCTCCTCCATCATTACCTCAGCAGCAGAACCATTTCACTCTCCATTAATTTTGTCACTAATGAAGATGAAGATTTTATGCTATATGAGCAGGGCATAACATTAGCATTAGCACATTCACTCCAGCTAGCCACAGTGACTAGCGGTCCCTCTAGCCGCACATCATTACAGGAATAAATAAGCTTTCACTGAAGCCTAAAAAAACATAGGCAACAATACAATTATTGTTTTTGCTAGAATATTTTGTATAGCTAAATTGGTAATTATATGGACACGTATAGCAAACAAAAAACTTTTTTCATCTAAATTGTTGAATTGAAAATCCCCAGTGGCTAGTAAATTAAAAAAAAATTAAAATAAAAAAAGCCACAATGGCCAGTGAGCAGAAAGGTTCATGTCAAACTCTTCATATTAGCTTGGCACAGCAGTGTATATAGTTGAATCCTATCTTAAACATTTTTGTATAACCTGATGACTAAGCTCTTGCCTGACTTGTATCTCCATGTCTCTAGGTTCTGTTGGTTATCCCTAGAGTTGTGACTGACAGCTGTAATAACCAGTGTAGAAGGGCCGTGTGAACAAACATATTAGTGTCCTGTGTACATTTTGATCTTGATTCATGCTCTCTGCAGATACACGTGAGGGAGCGCAGGCCCATACGTCTTTGTGTGCTCCGACAGCCTCAGCCCACACCGCCGAGCAGCTATGTCTGGAATGTCCAAGCAAAACACTTTTAGCCCATTTAGCTAAAGACTCACTTCAAAGGCCAGCATAATTTAGATAACGTAAGCCCAAACTCTGTGTGGTTCTGCTCAGGTTGTGTCATGATGCCAGTGTAAGCCTATCACCTACATGCACAGCCTAGTCATTACTGGATTAAGACCTCTAACTGGATGTTTCTTGTTTAGATCCACTGTAGAGAAGCATGTTGCTATTTTTGAAAAGCGAGAACAAGCTAATATAAAATGTGACATAATTGCATGTTGAAAGAAATTCTTAAAATCTAGCCAAATCTATCAAAATAAAAAAATAATACTTCTAGGAAGAAAAGAAAGTATACTGTCTATTTTGACTTTGCTATTTTAGGTAGTTTTGCTAGTTTTGCTAGGTCATTTCAAAGGTTTAAAGGAGGTATCTGGACAAGGTTTATTTGGTCAGAGAGACTTGGATGACCTGGATCACCACAGTTTAGCTGGTCTTCAAGTGTTATGGACTAAACCCACGGGGGACCAGTGACACCAGAGCGAATTGTCGAGTCTCCCACATATTTCATTCATTGCCTGTCAATCTAGAAGGAATCTTGAGGTCTCTTAGCAGTTCAGGTGCAAAAAGTCAGCATTTCTGAACAGATTTTGAGTGAGGTCTAGTCTACTTCTCACTTGACTATAGAAAAAAATCCCATATAAGAAATGATCTATCTAAAAAATAGAATAAAGCTGCAAAATATGTGCTTTGTTTAACTACAACAATGCTTTGATGATGAAACACATAATCATGTTGTGCAAATCTGATCAGAAAGTCTTCAAATGAAAACATTTAGCATTTGAGAATTTCACTTATAAAAAGGAAATAATCTGTCCTCTAACCACTGTCTCTATATATAGTCGTGGGTGCAGCTCTTGTATAGGTCCTCTCCTTCCCTCTCCTCTTCTCTCCTCTCTCAGACGGTGGTCAAAGTACCACAGCCTGCCGTCACACAGTCTGCCCGTGTGGCTGCGCCGTGCCATTTTCTCAGGCGAGTCCACCACTACAAAAACCAAAGTAAAACAAAGGGCTGCCATTGAAAACCTCAAGTATGCTGTCTCAAGGTGAGGCGCCTGGTTCAGGGCTGAGGTAAAAACAACAGCCTTTCCTCCCACGAGCCAGGAAGGTCAGCTCACAGGGAGATAACAGAGGAGACGGGGGAGGGGAATGGGACAGAGGCATTTAGGTACTTCATTAAAAGGTGGTCAGGTATAAAACTGCATATAAACATCATCAAGAATTTTCTGTGAGACTACTGGAAAAAAGTTACTTGCCACAGGATTTGAGAAGTATGAAGGTCCAAAAGGAGTCACTGATAGTCTATTATAAGTTTAGGTTTGTACCTGGTTAGGTGTGGTTTAGTCTTGAGTTAGTTGGTGAAGCTTAGTCCTGCTTCAGCCCTTGGTTAGGTCAGATTAATTCTGGTTAAGTTGATTACATTTTGATTTAGACCTGATACCTAGTTTGGACTGGTTTAGCTCTGGCTTAGTCCTGTTTAAGACTCAGTTTAGTCCTGGATTCATTTTGGTTTAAACCTGTTTATAGTCCTGTTCAAACTCAAGTTTAATCCTGGTTTACCGTATTTTCCGCACTATAGGGCGCACCGGATCATAAGGCGCACTGTCAATGAATGGTCTATTTTCGATTTTTTTTTCTTCATATATAAGGCGCACCGGACCATAAGGCGCATTAAGCGAAACAAAACAGTCAGACAAGTCAGTCAGTCAAACTTTATTAAATGCTTTCACAATAATTATCAACATTGTTCAATTATTAATGG
>JAVQKC010048151.1:0-12296 GCA_036025475.1 Philypnodon macrostomus | reverse complement strand
ATTCCTTTTTGAGTTATCGCGTTCACAGCTAGGATCTGCGGACGCGGACGCGGACGCGGACGAACACCGACGTGATTCCATAATATCGGCGACACGCTGTTTTCGCCGATATAACTAGGACTAAACCAGGGTATAGCGTAAACCAGGTTCAACAAGGTTTGATCCGGGGACAGAATACAGTATATGATGTATATGATGACGTAGGTTCTAAACCAAGACTAAATCAGGTCTAAATGATATGGGTTATACCAAAGATGAGGGACTAAACCAAGTCAAAACCAGGATTATGGTCTAAACTAAAATCTTATAGCCTCCATCCATCCTGTACACATTTATATTGATATAAATCAGACAGACATTCCTGACTAAGATTCATATTGCAGAAGTGTGTGTGCCCTGCCACACAAGCAGCCTCTCTGTGGTCGCCTTCAGCTGGTGAGGTTGTCAGGGTTAAGAGGTCAAAGGTCGCACCAGGGTTCATTAAGGGTTGCCATCTTCCAGTCTCAGCAGACGCTAGCACCCCACTGTCTGCAGCATAAAGGACGCATTGACTTTTTAAGACAATGCATTAGGGGTCTCTGTGTCAAGACGAGAATATGACACCATAATATTGGAAGAATGGCTTCACCTGCTATTGAGTCTTCACGGCCTATAAAGGTTTTCCATGGTGAAGTAAGCGTGCCATTACACTTGTGTACAGTGCAGGCTATAGTTATTTTTAATGGGAGTGAAATCACTGTCTCTTAAAGCAGGGCCTACTGTTTTATGGGTCACATCAGAGCAAACATGCAGAACCGCGACAGGAGGGACAGTGGGCCACTTCCTCCACAGGTTTAGTTCACTTCCTCAGTTAAAGCCTGTTTAGACCCCTTATTGTCATGGATACAGTATGATGGAGTAAGGTCAACAAACAACAATCAGCGTTTGTAGTGATAGCAGCATACTCACTAAAAAAGAAACTGTAATTGATGGGTCAATTCTCCTAATGATTTGAGAATGCATCCATAAAAAATCATGTAAACCCAGCTCAGAGTAAAATTACAACCTCTATCAGAGATCACCTCTATGTGATCTTCTCTTCTCATTGAATACAGCAATTCATACACCTTATGACTACAATACATTATAAAAAAGAACTGCTTAAATATGTTTAATGTGTTTCAGCATTTGCAACTCAAAAATGTGTGTATACGCAATGGAAAAAGAAATAGGCTTATAGAAACGATATATAACTAAAACATGTCATCAGTGGTAGGCAAAGTATATATACTGGGACTACGATGGGAGCAGCTGGGAGTATTTAGGTTCATATAAATTCACAATAATCTGCTCATTATGATCTTGATAAATTGTTGTAATATGTAGTAATATATTTAACTCTAAACTACAACTCTCCCAGTCTGTTTGGTGAACGCACATATGCCGTGAATACACACATTATTATGGGGTTTCACGCTGGGTCCATCCACAGCTTTCTCGCCCAGTCAGCGCTTCTTGTGTGTGCCAGCTGGGCCCGTTTTTTGTTACAGTTTTATTTAACACTATAAAGTGGTAGACACATTTTTGGTGCGAAAGGACGCCATTAGAAACAAATAGAAGAATTCAATTATCACTACTGCCACTTCTTCATGCAGCGTGAAAGGGAGTCAAATGTATCAAGACTGGGGTGTCGAGCAGGGTGTCAGCCTCTATCGCTGCCTTGATGGAGAGACCAGCTGAGGATGGACTCTTGCCGTTTTGGGACATGTTCCTCCGCCCCGTCGCCTAGTCCCCCTCCCGTCCCCTTAGTCTCACATGATCCCACGCGGCCCGGCCTCCTACAAGCACCTTTTGTGTGGGCTAAATGGGCCTGGATGCACCCCTTTAACTTTAATTTCCATTTTCTATTGTGCGCCCATTGACGGCTAAGGGTGACTCCATCTGTGCCTGCCTTGCGTGGTGCCACCCTTTCAAAAGGCATATGCTCCACATGTAAGAGCCCCGGACTTGCAAACGGGGCGGGGGGAATAATGATATACAAGATAGGGGCCCCTCACTTTATAGAGCAGCCCATTCATCATTTATTGTAAAAGCCTTAAAACTCTGGAGTGCTTGGTAGATTACGCAAATGCTCCCGCTGAAATGATGGCGTTTTAAATTGTGGTCAAGCTGCTCCACTCACCTCCATGAACTGTGCTTAGATGTACCATGTGTATTTTTGTGAATGGGAACACAACAGAACAATTGATAACTGTTAACTGAGGTGAAGCTGTACGAAAACAGGGCCTTGTTAGTCGGCGCTACCCCTCAAGATGTTATCTGCCCATGTGATAACACCACTTAAGATCCCATACAGTAACACACATTAAGTAATTTCCTTCTCCAAACAAACTGGGAAGGGAAAAGCTTTAGGAAAAATGGTAGGTGAAAGTTGGTATGATATTCTTATTAGCCACTGCTTATGGTAGTACGTTTTATCTCTAAGGCCAATTTTGATTTGATCTATGTATGTTTTGAAAGACTTAACGTTTTTTTCTCAGTAGTTTTACAGTGATCAATGTTGAGGAGTTGGGCCTTTAAAAAGAGTATTTAAGTACGTCTTCACAACTTCGGTAGATTTATACTCAAAATTAGAGCTAGGTTATAGGTTTGTTATATTTTTAGGGTTTGTATTAGGAACTGTTGATATAAAGTATTTTTGAAATGACTTAAAAAAATATATATGAATAAGATATCTGTAATTACTCTTTTACGTAAAAATTCAACTAAATTCATTTTTAAATCTGGCTCTATCCACTATTGAGATGCCCCCTCAAATCTATGAATAAGATATCTGTAAATACTCTTTTATGTAAAAATTCAACTAAATTCATTTTTAAACCTGGCTCTATCCACTTTTGAGATGCCCCCTCAAATGAATGCAAATGTGGACATTTTGAGCTAAATAATGATGTTTTGCCTATTTAACAAAACAATCTTTTTTTCTTTGTTTTTGCCTTGTTATATGAACTATATGTTTTCTGGAGCCACCTTGTCTCACCAGTCAGTGTGATTAGAGAGGCTTCACAGCTTCCATTCTGTTTGATCCACTAAATCATTCATTGCCTGTTCCTTTTCCTAATCTCTCTTTAGCCATCCCACCCACTCCTTGCTTGACACTCAGGACGTCCCAACTCTAACCCCAAAGTCCCCCCAGTACCCCCGACGCCTCTGCTTCTCCATAGAGCTCTATCGATTACAAGGCTGTCTACAAAACGACCTAATGGAGGGATAGCTTTAATGTGAGTGCCAGGACTAAAGCGGGGGGTGTCTGGGGTGTCCCGCTGCCTCACTGGGCTGCACCTTGTCCCTCTTTAGCCCTCTTTGCATTATTGGAGAGGAGAGGGGGTCCGTGAAAAATCAACAGGCCCACACTCCAGTCGGATCCTGACTGCACTATAAAATGTAACTATTGTGAAACGTGATTGAAAAATTCATTTATTAGTTTTGATTAATTTACTGATATTACTTTTTCTTAACAGTACTGTCCATGTAGTAAAGTTCAAGTCACCCAAACCCTAACAGAATAAGATGAGAAAGATTAATTAAGATTAATTTGCCTAAAAGATTTTTTTGTCACATCAAAAATTTCAGGAAAAAAAATCTTTGGAGTCTGGTTGAGAAGGGGGTACGCTCTAGGTTTCTGAAATCAGGAAATTGTAAAAAATAAAATAATAATAATATATATATTTTTTTTATTATTAATAATTTAAAAGAGAAGAGCTGAAGAGATTTGGAGAGGGACTGACGTAAAAATAATAATTATGACAGATTACCTACATTCATTATGGAACAAGGTCAGAGAGTTCATTTTAAGCATTTTCAAATTTTGAAAACAATTATTATTAATTAGGAATCCATTTCTAAGATGGTTTTGAATAAGATAAGTAGATTTTACAGTGCACAGCGTCTGCCCGTGTGCTGGGGTATTTAGTCTGGGCCTAAAAGCTGAAAGGAGCAGGGCCTGGATGAAGTGAGGGAGGGGTGTGGGGTCGAGGGAACAGAAGGAGCCCTCTCAGGGGGGGGGGGTGAGTAGGCCCCCCGACACGTTTTATAGACTCCCCTGAAAGAACGTGATTACAGATCATTATCCAATTGAAGCAGATTGATGGGCCGGGGTCAAAGTAATATAGCTCATAGTCGGCCGGCGAGAAGGGAGGGGTGACAGGGGGCGACAGAGGGCAGGGCTATAATGGGGGGTGGACAGGCCGAAGACGGTATAATGATGTGATTGTGGTCACAGAACTATGGACTATGAGACCAGAGCAAAGGAGGAGGAAACATTGTGGAATGAAAGACGGGGGCTTTTTTCTGGGACTGGGCTGAAGTAGTACAACAAGTGCTGATGGAGAGGAGAGGTATTGGTCTGTCGCTACATGAGGCCACATAAAGAGATCTTTATGTGAAGGGCGGGCAAGAGGATTTGTCCAGAGTGATTGCTCCATGTCCCACAGATAATATGGTGCTTTCTCATCTGCTCACAATGGGAAAGTGACACCCCAGACAGACGAAGATATTCAAGGAATCATTTTTCATTTATTGTATATTTGTTAATATGTAAGTTGTATAACAAAGTTCATTTCAAAAAGGTATATTAAAACAAAATGTAGAATCACTTTGACTCCAAAGAGCTTATATTTCCACACAACAGTAGAAGTAACCAAACCCAGTCAATTACAGGCATCAGCTAAGGCCTGACCTCTGCTTTATGATCTCTTAATTGATCTTACATAATCAGCATTACAATGCATGGTGGTCCTGACCTTTTCGCTGCACTGTTAAGGTACATCTCAACAGATCACTGTTACCATTCAGCTGGCTACAGTGTGCTTAGAATACTCTTCAAGCAGCTGTGTGTGATTGTAAAAACTCTCTTTGACCTTACGTAAAACCGTGAATGATTCAACAACAGAAAATGGCAGCAACATAATATATTTTTAAAAATTAATAAATAAAAAAATATATAATTTTATGTTCACAGTCATATTAGCTTCTGTGTGGAGTTGAATTAAGCTTTCTATCTTAGAATTCTGTCAACCAAAATGGCACTTTCTGTGATCAGAGCTAACACTGTAAATACACACATTGACATGTAAAGCAGTCATCTTTATTCCATGAGCTGCTATGTCATAGATTTGATGTTACAACTGAATCTGCAGCATTCATTAATGCTTTGTTACATGGTTGTGGTTCTTTGGATGGTGCCAGTCACAGTGGTCTTGTGACAGCGAGCTTCTTCATCTACAATAGAGGGTTTATGGCTAATATCTATGACACTGAATAGGCTTTTGATATCGGCAGAGATAAAGGGACATAATTCTGATGACTTCAGAGATCTGAGCTTTTTAAAAACATCATAACTCATGGCTCAGATCAAACTTCATTTTTTGTGCTCGGGATATTTTTAACCAAATGGAACCTAAAAGATGGAGGAGTTTGGGACTTTAATGGGATTTGACAGATGCACATGCTGTCCACGTTCACTCGACATGCAGGAACTGGCACAGGCAATTATGGAATCAGCAAGGGCACACATAGCATGACTTAAAGGTTCACCACAGAGTAATTATTGGATTAATAAAGAAGAGGGGAACAGGCTGTACATTTAGGAAGAACTTTACATGTGTGTGCTCATTCTGTGAAAGGACAGACAGGAGCATTGACATGTGCTCATACAAAGTGAACATGCTCCAATAAACAGCCTTCACATATGACTGAACAAAATATGAACATCCTCACTTCAGTGTGAATACGTCCATACAAATATTCTGGGTCCTGTGTGCCTTATAAGAGCATGGTAAGTAAACAGAAACATCCTAAATGCCTTAATGACTTTGTAGATCATTAAGTCCAATGTTGAACTAATCCACTGGTGTTTTGTGCCCTTGGTCTCATCCACATCAAAGCTTTATCTTTACATATCAGAAACTTTGCTAAACCCCACATTCCTTACACAGGCGTTCTGGGCTTATATGAAAACCAACCCATAGGACCAGATGGAACAGTGGGCAAACTTGAAATGACAATGGACTGGATTTGCCATTGCTTTTGCTATGTGCTAGTTATCCTTGGAAGTCAGATTTTATACTAGTATCGAAATATCCAGAGTGTTACAGTTGTTAAATCAGAAACAAAAATGACAATTGCAATATTAAGCATTAGCAGTAGCTGTTAGCTGGATTAGCAATATTGTATATAGCGTATTCTGCAGGTGCTCACAAGCCCCAGAGTAATGTTCACAGACATTTTGGATTTTTCAACTCAGTTCAGCGAAGAACACCAGGATTTCAGAGAGAAAGAAAAGCTGCACAAGATTCACTTTTGGTCCTAGGGATGACTGCAGGTAATATTCCTACTGTACCCACTGTACCCACTGTACCCACTGTACCCACCTGCTGTGACAGGCTGCACATATTCTGTCAATCAAATGTAGTGTGCGGGTTCATGTCGGCCTCAGGTCAGGCTCTGTCTTTATGGCTCGGGTTCGAACAGAACGTGGGCAGGCTCTGGTCGGGTCTAAGCTCTACCCTGTACCCTGTATATACATAGCAACAGCATCCATTGTAAAAGCATTTTGCATTTCTAAATAGTAGGAACCCATTAATCCTGCCCTGGTTAAAAAAGTTAGAATGTACGGAAATGTCAAAGCACACAGATAGTCAGAGTGGTTAAGTCAATTAAAGCATCTCGTAAACAAGTTGTCTTTGAAGACGCCTCACACTGTGGCTCCGGCTCTGAGACCTGCATGCTAAACCAGGTTACAGGCAAGAGGAGCAGCCCTGTTTCTCTCAGCGTTACACTTAGTCAGATAATTGGAAATATGAGGGCATTAACTCCAACGGGATTAAGAAGAGGGAATTAAATATGTTAATCCCCCAAATAGGTAAATAGCCTCGGTGATACAATAACCAATTTCTAGGGTTTTCCTCCCCCGCGGTCACGTCTGCCTTTGAACGCATCACACTCGCTCACAATCCAGCAGCACGTGTACACAGTGGTGAAGATGTGGCGCAATAAACAACAGTGGCACGTGCACAACATGGCCAAATGTACCACTGAGGTCACGGAGGTCTGGCATTTTGGGGGGAGATTTTTATCATCTAAGAACCATTATGAATATGTGTTATGTTTTGTTCAATCAAACTCAAAATCCTATTTAACTCTGATTTGGCTATTGGTCTTGGTTAGGTTTCGTTCTGGTTCATTTTGAGTCTAGTGGTCCTGGTTTAGCACTGATTTTATCATTTTAATGCCAATTTAATGACTATTATCAAGTCACAAGCTAGAGTATTTTCAACAAAAATAAGAATATGTAAGTTAATGAGGTCAATCAAATTCACAAAAAAAGGTTTTAGTCCTGGTTAAGTCCTGGTTAAGTTCTGGTTAAATTCTGGGTAAGTTCTGGTTTTCTCTTGTTGTCCAGTTTATATTACTCCTCATTTTGTTCAGGGTAGGCTTAATCCTGGATTGGGCCATTGTCAATTGAGAAGCTACAATATCTGATAGCAATAGTATTCCATTCAAGCTCACAAAGCCTGGTTTGGCCATGGAACATAATGAAACCAGCCTATAATGGTCAGAGATATTGAGGAAGAACAATTTAGTTCCATCCTTTGTTGATCTGACAAAAGTTGGACATCATATTTACAAGTTCTTTGTACCCCTGCACAGAAATGTGGCAAGTCTTCCGAGTCTTCTCCAAGTTCTCCAAGGTCAACCCTGTGGTGGTGCGCTGCCCCTGAACCTGGCGTCCCAGGTCGAGCCTTCTTTGTTCCAGAGATCATTACCTCCTGCCCCTCCTGAGAGCTCTTTGTCGCCATGTGTTCATCTGCCTTGTAATTATGGCACGGTCCTGGATGTCACGGTTTAGGGATTCCTCTGCCTTGGCGTCTGCACCAAGGAACCAGAGTGTGTGTGTCATTCTTTATTTTTTTGTGAGTTTATGCGTGTATAATTTCAATCACCAAAGAAGCAAGTCTTAAAATTGAATATATGCAGTTTCTCCTTACAAACAGGGGCATTGCCTTTGGAGATGGCAATGGGGCTGGATTTTGATGAGCTACTGTACTTGAGACATGAAACAACTAACAAAAAAGAGACTATTCAAAAATACAAAAATCATTAAGTCTGTTGGGGGATCAGTTGTAGGCGAAAAATCAAGTTTAAAGTTCCCCAACTGAGTTCAAAGTATGTTTTATACACAATTAGTGGAGTACAATTTCTGTTGGAAGTGAAACACAGCAAGCCTAGAGTCGATTGCTGATGGCTTCTGAAAAAACATCATTTTTTATGTCTCTGTGTCCAAAGATGAATGTCTCCGAGGGGTGGGGAGAATAAAGAAAGCAAAGAAAACATTAAAAGAGAAAAGTCAATCATTCAAGAATGCAAGACTGTAATGCAGCACAGTCAAATTCAATAAAGTCATTATTCCTGGCTTAGCCCGAGCAGTAGTATTTTTCCTGGATATCCTACACCGCTGATCCCAGTTGCTTTCTCTGTGTCTTTTTCTCACCGTTTCTCTTCTGTGCTCTGGCTACAGGGCATGTGGGATGGCATCAATACTCTCATTTTGCAACATGAAACCAACTATTTACTCGAAAAGATTCATCAGCGGTGGTGTCGTTGGCTACATCTAAAAGTGAACAAAAGTAGCTTCATCATGCCAAAACCGTATTAAAGGGGTCATATTATGTTTTTTTTACACGCTTTTTCAATGGCTTTTGTTAACCTCAAGATTGGCATGATAACTATTGAAAACATATTTCTGGAAGCTGTTGCATGCCAGTGTATGTCACTTTAAGGCCCTCTTTCCCCCTGACCACACCTTTTTTTTTCACCACAATGCAAACCAAAAAAAGTAGCAGGGAGATAACCTACACATACAAAAATGGAAACCAAATATGTTCAGCTCCTGAGAAGATCAGCCTTTAAGCAAGTCTGAATGAAACATACAAGAAAACATTATAATATAGCTCAGAAAAGCCGAGTTAGCACAATAGGGACCCTTTAACTATTGCCCCCGACATATTCTATTAGGCCGACTGCACATAATGGAGCCAAATAAGCAGCGAATGACGAGCTTGGAACTTATCGCTGTCCCCTGATGGAAGGAAAAATGTTAAGCTAAGTTTCTTATCTCAGCGCAGCTTAAGGAGGAACCACACACACACAACAGCCGAGCTACACTTATCAGTCATTAGGCATTTAAATACTCGCCCAGAGAGGAATTAGATTTTGTGTGTGTTAAGAAGATAACCAGTGGCATGCTCATAAAAAAGGAACCATCTTGTTGGAGAGGTATATACAGAAAATGTAAGTGTGTGTTCGAAACTTTTGTCAAGACATGGTGGTCAACCCCAAATAATACATAAGATATTCATTCATAGTAATACTCATCCCAGCAACTATGGCGTACACCCTGGACACTGGCCAGCTAGTCGCAGGTCTGGCACAGAGACACAGAATTGTTTACTACTTTTACATTTATGTTCTACTTAAATATTGCCAGTATGCCCAAACACCACACCAAGGCTCACACGGGGCTTGTTGTCACTCCAGCTGTAGCCAGTGCAACAAATTGCAGTGTAGTTAACAAATTTTATTAGCTTCCCCCAAAAACATCCCATGTCATAGATGTGGGCGAGGGGTATTAATTTAGGGAAATGAGCCCAGGGTAAATAAAGACTGTCTGGTTGTGGTCCTAACAGGAAATACTATGCAGGGGACCGGTACAGGGGGGAGGGCAGGGGTGTTTGGGAGGGGGCAATTATGACCTCATTTAATAGTCTCCGTCTTTCTTACTCCCGATCTGCTCCCAGGCTGCACGGATCGGAAAGGAATGCCCAGTCTTGAAAAACCACAAGTCACCTCTGTACATGGGAGCGTTTCGCCTAAGTGTTTCCTGTTGCAATAAAAATGTATGTCAAGTATGTGAGCCAAGGTTCCTGTTTGCCAAGGCCTGTGGATTTTGTTGAAGTTGAATATGAAGCGCGCTGCCAATACAAGACCACAACAAGTGTTTAAAACAAGTGTGTCCTTTTGGAGGTGTTTTTGGTGGGATATATGACCAAGCATATTATAATGTTTTGTCATAGGGAGAGCAAAATGACAAAAGGAGAGTGATTTGCCCAGTTTGGCAGTTTGATATCTGGGTGTGGTATGGCTGCCACTTCTCTACCAGTCCACCCTAGGGACAAATGTGGCTTCTGAGGTAGGTTACCAGCATGGGATTGCTCCTACCCCCAAAACAACCAAAAGAGATATAAATACGTATATTTGTATTTTGCAACAATTATATTGACAAATTATGTGGGTGGTTACTAGTGAAAACTAATAAGGAAATACATATACTGTTGTTAGACACTTACTGTGTCTGTCAGCAGTAATTAATGGCAGTCTAAACCTACTTATTGCCAATAACCAGGAATCCTTTACAGTTCTGCAAAGTAAGTCCATAAATGTCACTCAAGAAGCTTTAAATTCCACATCTTCTGTTAGTATAGGTGACTGACACATACTTCCGCCATAGGCTACAAGTGAACTGGAAGGCCTCTTCTAAAGAAAACAAATACACTAATGCAGTATTTCTACTACAATACTATTACACATAATATATACTCTACTATGTAAGCCTGTGGCATTTATCATCATTTTATCTGCAATAGCTTTCTTTATTTGTTAATCACACCTTGACTCACTGAAATAGGTGTAACATTCACACAAAAAATCAGTCCGACAAGAAATATGTACATTCAACTCACTATTTCACATTGATAGAATTTAAGAGTTTTACTTTTTTTTTTTGCAATAAACCAATGGAAAAAAAATATAGAATTTAAAAATGTGAACTAGTCCATGTGAGTTGAATGCACATATTTCTAGTTTTAAATTGAGTGAATGAAAGATATTCTTGCGCAAATGATTACTGCACAATTTGTAAGAGCAACGTTTAACTTTTTTTCAGTGAGAATGGTAAGCTTTAGTGGTTAAAAAGCATTGGATAGATGTGCTTTTCAGTGCACTATGGTATAAAAATAAAAACCTGAAAGAGCGGAGACTCAAGGCCCTTTAGTGGTGACTGCGGTGGGGAAAAAGAGTTGGAATGTCAGAGAGGGCAGTCCCCTTTTTGTGGCTGGAATGAATGGTATGGAGCGGTAGTGACCATTCATGCATGCTCCCTTAGCTCTATGGCTTTATGCCTCTTAACATTGTCCCAAGTCTGGTTTCAAACAGACAGTGAAAAGATATAATAACATAGAAAAGATATAATGGCAGGAATGGCTGCTTTAGTGTTTGTAAATTGAATGGTGGCAAGAGTGACCATAATACATTTTCTATGAGGGATTTGTATAAGCCATCAAATATATCAAAACATGAATAATAAAGGTAACTAAGTATGAAATGACCATGGTTAGAAAACATTAGTGAATGTTTGCCATTTTATTTAATGTAGCAATTAACATTTATTATTGGAGCTAAATAATATGTCTCCTAAGATGATATACTGGACTGGTACTTCCAGAAATGTATCAACCATAGTGTGATTCTTCAGTCCAACTTTAGCAAATGTGGCTGACTATCAAATCTGGGGCTATTAGTTTTTTTTTTAACAAATAAATAAATAGTATCAATAATTTCTGCTGTCTAAACCTCACTCATGGAAGGGTATAAATCATAATAATGAAAGGTTGCATACAGTCAAAGTGAGTGTGTATGTGGAAAGCTCGAGTCTTAGTCGGAAGAGCAGCTCAGCGTGAAATAAGAGAGAGGAGCAGCTGAACCAGAACGAGCCCAGGCTGTTCATTACAAAAGCCTAGGCCTGACTCCTGCCCTGTGCACACACTTACAACACAGACAGATACAGAGATAGGCCCAGGACACAGGGGGCCTTCAGAGGAAGTCACCCACCACATGCCTTTCGGTGGAGGGCCATTTCCAAATCTACTCGTAATGCATGTATGTACAGGAATTACAATGACAGATACAAACCCAATAAAAAGGACAAATTGATGGGATGCTGTGTAAAATGTAATATAATAAATTGAGATAAGACATTTCTAAAATGTCATGCTCCTTCTTACAGGAACATGTTGCAGCGCTGATGTTTACATAAGAATCTTCAGCTGTAGCTCAGATTTGTTTTTAAATACAATTTTTCAGTCTGTTGCTACTATCAAATTCAAAATTTACTACTAACATTAAAAAAAAAATATATATATATATAGAGAGAGAGAGAGAGAGAGAGAGAGGGAGGGAGGGAGGGAGGGAGGGAGGGAGGG